>OX439137.1:7973680-8211180 GCA_949318235.1 Ecdyonurus torrentis | reverse complement strand
TATATAGCGGTAAATGATCACCATTTTATCAAAATTATATATCAGTTAATTTTCTATTTATTTTATTTTATAGCAACAAAAAAATAATTTAAAATATTCATTTTTGGGGTTATGGACTTTTATTTTGATTATTAAGCGAAACACATTTTCTACCATTACTTAAATTATAGCACACATAATAAAAATTATTTATTTTATTTTTTAATTCAAAATTACATAATTTTACCGAAAACGTTATTTTATTTTCATTCATATTTTATTATGACTATATGTGTGTGTACTTGTAATTAATTATCCTAGAATATTATGATTTTCACGTCATGAAATTCTTTTGCACTTTAATGTAATCGTGGTTCATACAATACAGAATACATAAAAAAATCCAATAATACAAGATTTCTATGTATTTTACACAAATGAGTATTTTTTTTCTTTATTCAACACCATTTTCCTTTATTAGACATACTAGGATGAACGATATATAATTATTTATCACGTCAAATTTTGACTATCAATTTTTTTGTCCTAAAAATTGACCATAACTTAAAATATGTAATTATTAACATAACCTTTAGAATAAAACAAAAACGGTTTTTTGTAGATTTATTTGAATCAAAATCGAAAGTATTGTGTAATTGTTTCATAAACAAATAATATAGACATTAAAAATTACATTATAGAGACTCTGTGTAATATAACTTCACACTTTTGCCCGATTGTAAAATTAATATTAATGACATATAAGTGTATGGCCTTTTAAATTAATAATCAGTATCACATAATGGGACCTCCAAACTGATAATAATTTTTACCAAGGCGTTCAAAGAGCATTAAATAACTGTAAATTTAAATGCAATCTGACTGACTTTTATCGCACCATCATGACGTCGTGCAGAGACGATATTCTAAAAAAAAAAAAAAAAAAAAAAAAAAGTTGTGCTGGTTGCAAAAGACCCGAATTTTTCTATGCCCTGGTTTCAAGCCTTTTTTTTTTTTTTTTTTTTTTTTTTTTTTTGCAAGTCCTATCTTGTGATTTGTTATGTAAAATGTAATATTATCAAGTATAGACAATCTCTTTAAGGTAATTGGTGACCGACTTGAAGCGGAAATAGTCAAAGGAAGAACTTTATTTTCACAATAATTATTTCTACTTTATTTATATTGAACAAAACAAATATTATAATTTTCGAATAAAATTGATTGAATTTAAAAAAAAATTGTTCCGAAAATAGTTTTAATGATATTTTTAATTAAAAAAAAAATGCTTATTTGATTTAAAAAAGTTGGTGATAGTTTTTGAATTTTCACATTTACACGAATTATCTTCAAAGAGTGGAATAACTTTAACATTTCATAGTGTTTGTATGTTTTTGACATAACTAAATTATAAGTATAACATTTCATCTGTTCAGATTAATTCATTCATTATTAACATTGATTAATAACATTCATGTTAATATTATATTTCGCGGTCGTTCAGTTTATGAGATATAAACCAGTCACCTACTATGTACAGCACTGGCCAAAAGTTTGAGAACGATTTGCATAGGCAACCCGCAACCACTCTGTTATCTTTATTTGAAAACACTGCGGCAGCCGCTGGCCCTTTCTTAAACTTTTGACCAGAGCTGTACATTAAACTAATTTATTCATTTAGAACCTGGGACAGTGCTTTATTTACAGTCTCCATAAGATAGCATTGTATTATCACACACAATTTTATATCATAGTCATGATAGTGCCTGCGCATAGTTTGAAATAACGTTATTCTATAGTAATTATTTTTGCAATAAATTTTACTGTCAAAATAAATAAAATAATATTTCAAATACTTAAAAACTGTTTTATTTATTAAGTCCATTTCCCTCGGAGAAATATTTTTTAACGTTGAATTAATGTGATTAAATACAGACTACATGATTGTATTAAAATTTATTACAACGTGTGAACAAGACCATAACACCAAATTTCCTACTTCATAAACACATATTTCTCTGCTGTTTTTATTTATAGGTCATTAGAGGTAATTAATTAGAATATTACTGTTTGTGTGTTAATAATATTATAATTGTATTCGGCCCTGAAGCTCTAAAAGATATAAAAAAAAAACAATAGAAGCTCATTAGCTATTGTTATGTAATGGTTTGTAAACATTTTTTATTATATAAAATTAAATCTATAATAAAAACTATCAGGCTTGGTCTACTATACTCTTTTGCAAGTTTAAATGTGCAGTATTATAATAAAAATATACAAATGTAAAATATGCATTTACAGTACGTACTAATATTGACATGTTTAACGATTTCTGTAAGTATCCTGATTACTTTTTTTTATCAACATCGAAACGGATTTTTGTAATATAAGTTTCATTGTTTTAAATTGAAGTGTCATAGTAAATTTTTCACAAAGCATTTTGTAATAATGAAAAATCAATTCTGATAAGTATATATAATAAATAAAAAATTAATAATTATTAATTAGTTTAAAAATAACTAAAATGATTTTATTGTTAATAATTTAGTGTGGCTCACTTTACTTGGCATTTAATGAAATATTTTAACTTAGTAAACTTTTTGAGACAACTATAAAAACAAAACTTGTTTTTTCTTAAAAATTTCAGTATAGCTTTACCAACCTTTAAAAAAAAAATTATGCAAATATGCTACGTTTATACACCAATATAAGTGACAAAAGTTATTATTTTATAGATTTCTATGTCACTAAATGAAGTTATTAATGAGGAGGACCATGAAAATATTTATGAACGTGATTTACAAGGAGTCGATCACTCTCCAGGTATATAAATAAAAATTAAGATTATTTACTGAGCTGGTACGGCTTGTTAAAGGTCTTTAGTACGGCTAACAAGTGGTGAATGTAGCTGACTTGTATAATTCTGTGTTCTAATCGTTTGAGGTTAAGTAACCAGTTTAATGAAATTAGCTCGTCCTCAGGATTTTAAAAAACTGGCTACTGAACCTTCTACGGTCAATACTTTCTGAAATAAATGCCCAATTGATGACGTTACAGGCTTTTTAGGTCGATTTTCAAAAATTAATTAAAAATGCTTCCCATGCTCCAATCGTTCTAAGAAAAAATACTACCTCAAAATTTTTTAACGCTCTTTTCAAAAATGTCATAAAAAGTGGGGGTTAAAAAAAAGAATTTACCTTCCTCATTATGAATATAATTTATTATTGTAAAATCTATTTAAATAAATCAATCAATTGATTTATTTTAATTGTTATTTCAGAAGAAAGTCATGAAAGATCTGAACGTGCGACTAACATACGTTTTAATAATAAGAAAGTAATTAAAAATAGAAGAAAGAAAATTATTAAATGTTGTGGGAGACGATATTGCTACAAGGTAGTAAAGTTGACATCGCCTATCTATTTTAGTCCTACTGAGGTAAAATAATAATAATAATTTTAAAAGTTTCTATCTCGAGAAATATATTACATAGCATAATACTGTTTAATTTTTGTTTTCAAATTTATTTGTGTGAGCCTATAAATAATCTCACAAAACAAAACTCATTTTGATGAGCCGGATCTTTGTATGGACAAAAATTAAAATATAATAATGATGATATAGCTCATATATTCACTTATACTTTTTTTAATTACAACATAATGCTTCCTATAAGCGATGACGCAGAAACATTTACGGAACCTCTTTTTTACCATTACGCTTCTGGGAAGAAACGCATTTTTGTTGTTGTTGTTATTGTTATTGTTGCGATAACTACTGCAGCAATTCCGAAAAATATTAAACAAGGGGTAAATATTAAAAAATAAAAATAAAATGCACCGATGAAAAGTGTTTTCCATATCGCATTTTATAATATATATTTTATAAAATCAAAAATATTTTATTTAATATAACTCACAATAATTTATACTGTTCCAAATTATCCATTTTTATGCTATATGACTTAAATACAGTATAATTAACGTAAATTCTTTTTGTCGTGTATTATTTTGCTATATGAATTTAAACGTACAGCTCTGGCCAAAAGTTCCCGGACGGGGCAGCGGCGGCCGTTGCGTTTTCTCATAACGATAACATAGTGTTGTTGCGGGTTGCCTATGCAAATCGTTCGGGAACTTTTTGCCAGAGCTGTACGCTGTACATATTAATAATAATAAATATCAGTTAACAACTTTATTAAGGCACTGTTTTATCTCTGTTTTATAAAATTTTGACCACAAAATTAATACGCAAAAAAAGTCAATTAAGCAAAATATTTTGACGACCATTAAACATTTTCAGTAAAGTTTTTATACAGAATGATAACACTTAATATATTGACATTTTATGTGGCGGAAAATCCACCTATAATTAGAAAAAAAAAGTTTACGGAGATAATTAACTTGCTGATTATTAATGCTGTAATTTTTATATGATATTTATTTATAACATTTTTTTTTCTAAATTGGAATTACTTAAAATGCAATAATAACTATATAATGTATGTCATGTAATTAATATAATTGTGCAATATTTTTTTCTTTGCTTGAAATATGTAATTATATGTGTGTGTATATATATAAACTAAATTATTCTGACCTTGGTGCAGATTTTTTTTTATTCAAAAAGTGTTTGAGCATGATTTTACAATAATTAATATTGGTAAAAAAATAGACAGTGTTTGTTTTTACCCGCTATAATTATGATTAAATTACACGCGTTTCGAAAGCAACATCTATTTGGTTGTTTTAAATATAAAAGATGCTGAAGTTTAGATTGTGTAATTAGTACGTACAGTCTCTTTAATAAAAAAAAAAAAAAAAAAATTCTATTGGCTTATGGCCATACAACGCGATCAGATGGAGATTTCAGTTGACGCAAAACTCCATTTAAATACATGTTATTTCTATATACTAATAGAAATCAATTATTTTTATGAAAGAAAATGTGCATTTCTTTATACAAACGTGCAGGAAACAATAAACACTTCATTGTTATTATTAAAAATATCATCTATTCGTGTAAGGACCATCTTTCTCTTTCTCCCTCTCTGATATTTTTATATCATTTAATAAAATTTTCTAGGCTACGGCAACCACAGCTACACTTTCCGTTGAAACTACGATATCAGAACTACCCAGTTCAACTGCAGCAGCCACTACGCTTGCAACTACAACAACCACCACTACAACAACCACTACTACAACAACGACTACTACTACAACAACCACCACAATTGCTCCAACAATCGGATGTAACCATATAACTTGTCCAAAATGTGGACCTCCTAAAGTAAGTAAATTTTTGTGTTCACACAACTTCCAGTATTTAAAGAAGAAGTTACGGGGTTACACCATGGTTTCTTCAATGTTAGATAATGAGAGGAACTTTTCATAAACTCACATATGATGACCCAAAGGCTTTCCATAGCCCCGTAAACTCATGATCATCCTGCGAGATTATGCAGCCCGTCCTGTATCTTTTACGTCATAGTTACGGCTTTTCTATAGAAAATGTTGTAGCGGGGTGGAAATCTCGCAGAATGAGCACAAGTTTGAGGGGCTGCCAAGGGACTAAGGAAAGGCCTTTGGGGCATCATATGTGCGTCAATGAACAGTTCTTCTCTTTATCTAACAATGAAACAGCCATGTTCTAACCCCTGAACTTTCCCTTTAAGACATATTATATAATTAAAGGAATATAGAACAGGAGAAAAATATAAACGTACAAAAGTCTTAATACATTGACCAATATAAATAGCTTGTCTCAAAATCCAACCTTAGCATCATATCAGTGATCAGAAAATTTTGATTTATGCATTTTCATTTTATATGATTAACTTTTGTCTGTTTTTGACGTCATAAACAAGAATAGTTACGTAAATAGCATACTTAACAGTATTTTCACGCTCACTTGTGGGGCCACACTTACATTCTAGTAACATTGTCTTGAGCTTTGAAGTATCAATTTTGTATTTAAAGCCATAGACCACATAAAACAACATGTGCTTTTTAATGAATAAACACAAAATGGCATCTTCAAAACTGTTGACAATTTTTACCAGAATGTTAATGTAGCTCCACGAGAGAGCGTGAAAATACTGTAAAGTATTTTATATACAATTTGCGTGACTATTCATGTTTATGACGTCAGAAACATGCAAAAATTAGTATAAAAATGTTGTGCGGGTTGCATAAATCGACATTTCTGATCACTGCTACGGAGCTACAGTTGGGTTTTGAGACAAATTAAAGTTATTTATGTAAGTCCGATCATGTGCTTTGTGATATAAATGCTTATGTTTTTCTCCGGTCTATTCCTTTAATCATTAAAAAGCACATGTTGCTTCATGTGGCTTTAACAAAGCATCATAATATTGTATACGGTGTAATATTTTTAATATGCTATAAATTTGATTGCATGCAATCTCCAATATTAAGTTCCTTGCACAAAAACAATAAATTACGTAAAAATGTACACTGTGCATTTATGTCATTAGAGCATGAATAATTAACTAATACAAAATAATATTAACGCTATACAGTAATATTTATGCAATAAAATATAAATAATGTTATAATAACATAATATATATGTTGCTGAAAATGGGCTAGCACAATTCTCAATTACCTAATCATAATATAATGAGGAAATAAATCGTTCTTTTTACGTAAATTTCATAACAATTTTCAAGAGTTTATATTAAGATTTTTTTTTTTTTTTAACAACTAACACTTGGGTTTGAAAGCTTTAATGTCCAATCAATTAAACTATGTTTATACACAAATTTAAGGTTTTGACTACTTTCATTTTCAGACAAACTTATGGAACAATACTGGAAAGTTTTTAACGAGTAAGAATTAAACAGAATAAATTAGTAATAATGCCACAAAAAATACACGAAGCGAAAGAATTAGTTTTGAAATTTGTTAGTTTTTAATATTCACTGTTATATTAAAATATTCAGATTCCATGTTATAAATAATTATAAATAAATTAATAATTATAATTTTACAGGGTATTATTATATTATATATAATTACATAATATGAAAGTTTTAATTAATGAGGATATGCATTAGTTTTTTTTATGGAGCATTGATTGCTTTTTTTCATTATTGAAAGAAATACCTATATTTTTCTATAATTTATTTTACAATTTTTTAACATATTATTAACATCTGGTATCATATTGGAAACAATATTATTTAATTGCTAATGTTTTTATTTATTTTTTTATTTATGATTCTATTGGTCCTTTTATACGATAAATTTAAAGTGTATATTTTTTTTATGAATAATGCAATTTTATGGTTATATTAATGTTAATAATAAGACTTGATTAAAAAAATGGGGGGGGGGGGCACTTAAATTATTGTAAAAATAAGGTGCTACTTACTACGTTATTCTCGTTACTGCTACGTGTAAAAATTTTGCCACTTTTTTATATCATTAAAATGCCAACCATAAAGTATGTATATTCCATAGCATTATAATTTTTCATTACTTTTATTTAGGGCTTAAAGAGTTGCTTGCATAGGGTACTGAGATAGGACCCCCCCCCCCCCCCCCCCTCTCTCTCTCTCCATGGAGCAAACACTTAATTACTGCTTTAAAAAAGTATTTATAAAGGAAACTGAAAAACAACGTATTTTTTTGTTTATTATATTCTTCATAAAATGATACAATAAATGCAGCCACATAAAAAATTCCTCCAAATACTTATGCAATATCATTTTAATGTGTTACGTCAACTTTGAGTATACTTTACTATTATTTTAGTATTATGATATAAGATAAAATATAAGATTTTATTAGGTTCCATATCTTTACAGAGTAGAACTAGTCATAACACACAATAACAAAACTCATGATCCTCAATATTATGACAGTAATTAAAATATATTGTGATCAGTGATCTTGATCAATTACTGATATAATTGGTAAAAATTAGCAGTATTTCACATTATTTCATGATAAATATTCTGAAACACTGATACTTTTTAACTTGAAAGTTTTTGAATCAATTTTACATAAAATAAGTTGACTGAACATTTAAGTAAATTTTAAACACTAGGGCAAACCTTAAATATTGAAATTTTCTATATGTGTGTATATTTAAAATATATAAAGTAACGATTCTAGGTTCATTATAATATATTTGATTAAATAGATGCTGCGGACTACGGGAACTGGCAAGTAGCGTGTGACAAACTGTATTTATTCAGTAGTAAATCTGTAAGTATTTTTGACCACATTTTTCGTATATAATATAGAAACTTTATAAATTATAAACTTGATGATGAAAGGCGATTACTGATTACTGATTACAAAAGCCAATCGGTTTATGCTCAATTAATTTTTTAAAAAAGGCCATAAAAATTACTTTTAGCATTCTTAATTTTTTTAAGAAATGAAATATATCATGCATAAAATTTAAAATATATATTTACGTTTTTTTTTTACCACTAACAAATGTAAGTACAGTCTTTTTTGTAAAATAATAAATAATAATAATCTATTGGCATATGGAAATAATATGTATTTAAATATAGTTTTGCGTCAACTGAAATCTCCATCTGATTGCATCGTATGACTATAAGCCAATATAATTAAAAAATATATATGAAAAAGACTACATGTACACATGAATCCTGTATTGATATATTGAATAATGTCACATAATCTAGGTGAAATGTCATCTTATTTAGTTGCGTCACATCTTTATTGAAGTATGTTTTACCTGCATCAGGCATTATTGTAGTGTATAATTTATTTTATTTTTTTTTTTTTTTGCTTGCCATATTGTGTTATTGTGCTATACACCAATCCCAGTCCCAGTAAAGACATTGTCTTATCGACAGGTAAGGACTTTCCAATTAATGGAAAAGCACACACGGGCCGGCCCAAAAGCGCTTCTTACAATTTCAACAAAGGTGATATCATATACCGGATACTGATAAGAAACTCACCTTTATTGAAAATGTAAAAAGCACTTTTTGATACTAATAGAAACAATTACCTGTTACCTATATTGTAACTTACAGGATTCATGTACTGTACATGTACATGTACTGTACTGTACCTGGCAGTAGAAAAACAAATTCCCGTGCACAATATATAAAAAATATTCTTGTATATAAATAATTTATCTTTTAAAAAGTAAATAAATAAAATATAATCTTGATATATAATAAATAATTATTAATATTTAAATTATTTTCATTGCAGGCAAATTACAATGCTTCTTTTGAAGCCTGTTGTGATTTGAATATGACCTTATTGACCTTGGCTGATTCTGCAGAGAGAAAATGTATGCACGATGCAAATGATGGTAAATAAATAAAATTATAAACGTAAATTTGCTTAAAATTTCATTGTTACTTAAAGCCATAGACCACATAAAACAACATGTGTTTTTTAATGAATAAACACGAAGTGGGATCTTAAAAACTAATGACATTTTTATTAGAATCTTAATGCAGCTCTACGAGAGAGCGTGAACATACTGTAAAGTATGCAATTCGCGTGCCTATTCATGCCTATTCGTGCCTATTCGTCAGAAACATGCAAAAATTAGTAAAAAAAAACAAAAAAAAAATGTTGTGCGGTTAACAAAAATTGATTTTTTTAAATTACTGCTACGGAGCTTCAGTTGTTTTTTGAACCAAACTAAAGTAATTTATTTAAGTCCCATCAAGTGTTTTGTGATAAAAATGCTGATTTTTTCTTCTGGTCTTTTCCTTTAACTAAACAAAAGAAAGCTGAAATAATTTTAAACTAAGGAAATTATTTCTTGTGTGTGTATATATTATATATATATATATATATATATATATATATATATATATATATATATATATATATATATAAACATACAAACGTAACAATATAACTTTATTATAATATAATCTCAGCCCAGATATTTCCCTCTTCGGGAAACTTCTTTACAAGTGCATGGGATGGAGGTGCTTCTCGAGTAGCTGGCAAGAAATTTGAAGAGTTTTGTTGGTGGGTATATTAAGTATATTATGTACCATAACATTTTACTTTATTATCTAAGAAAGTTGCTTTTTATTCAGTCTATTATACTAAAACCCACAAATTTGAAATATATATTGATGAGTTATCATTACAAAAAGTGGGAAAAAAAAATATTCGAGTGTAATATAAAGCATCATTAAAAATAACATTAATTAAATTAAAAGTTAGTTATCAAATGAAGCTTCCAGTCTTCTTGTTCCTCACCAGACCACAAATGCTTGATACAAATGCGGACAACCTTAGCCAACTTATAAACAATGTAGACCATATTTAATATACACGTCTCTTAAATTGAATTCTAATCTGCACTCCCCCCCCCCCCCCTATAAAAAAATTATTTCATACCTGTTTTATTCAATCATACATTGTCCATTTAGAATGAATTACTTAAATTGCACTTTTATTTAACACATCTAGATAATTATAATAGAAATCGTTATAAAAAAAAGAGGAGGAGAGAATGAGAGAGTGACAACTTCTTAATTTCCTAAAAAAACATTAGTATATTTTGGTATATTCATACCACATTAAAAGAATAGACCAAAAGAAAACATAAGCATTTATATCACAAAACACTTGATGGGACTTACATAAATAACTTAAGTTTGTCTCAAAACCCAACTGTAGCTCCGTAGCGGTGATCAGAAAATTTCGATTTATGCAACCCGCACAACATTTTTTTTACTAATTTTTGCATGTTTCTAACATCAGAAACATGAACAGTCACGCAAAATGCATACCTAACAGTATTTTCACGCTCTCTCGTGGGACTACATTCTGGTAAAAATTGTCATCAGTTTTGAAGATCCCATTTCGTGTTTATTCATTAAAAAGCACATGTTGTTTTATGTGGTCTATTGCTTTCAACTTGAACGTTTTTAAGCAAAAAGCACTAAATACAATATCCCGTTTGTTAAGACAACAAAATACCCCCCCCTCCCAATTGGTGTTCTCTATCTTAAAGTATAAACGTGTTACCTTATCCTTGTCTCAAAAAGTTCATAATCCCAATCAAAAAGCATCAAGTGATCTCCAATTATAATTCATGTTTCGGAGCAAAAAAAAAAAAAAAAAAAAAAAAAAAAAAAAAAAAAAAATGCTGATATACCTATAGTTTGACACTTTGAATACATTTAAACGTTATTTCAGGTGTGGACGTCAAAAACCTTACGTTGAAAATTGGTTCTTGGCTAATGAACCGAGTGACGGTGGAGAAGACTGTTTAGTTTATCTTCTCAACAAAGGAGCACCGCCTACCACTGTTATGAATGACGTTAATTGTAATGGAGCAGTGAACTACATTTGTGAGGTTTGTTCATCGCACATAATCCAGTTGGCATCATCATTATTTAAATTACGTAATTTGTATACACATAGTAATAAGTGTTTACAATTAAAATAGTGGTTTAACTATATTATACAACTTTAATATGATATCTGTACAGAGCTGAAAAAGCTCTCAACTTTTTGTGCATCAAGATAGCATGTATCACAATTTCATACTTTGTGACCATTCACATTTTTCAGAATTAAGTATTTTACCATTACCATTATCTATGAATGTGTAAAATTTTTACGAAAATATCATTTTTGGTTTTAAACAGTCCGCAGTGTCCACTCATGAGACTCGAATAATGGCTTGTTATTGGAGCGGGGGGGGGGGGGGGGAATGGAGAGAATTATTACATTGATTTGATGATTACATTGATTACGTTGATTTTCAACGTTTACTTAGTAAAAATGGTCCAGAATGTTGTATTTTCTCAATTATATAATTCGCTTCCTTCTGATATATAAAACAATAAACAATGTGCTGTACATCATATTTATTATTTAAGAAAGCAATACAAAAATACTTACTGGAAAATAATATGTGTTACAGTGTATTATATCTGATTATTTAGCAATTAATAATGTTAAATATAATTGATCTGGTATAGGATATACTGTATTGTGTTTTAATTTATGTATGTTGTGTTTTGACTTGAATTCTTCTACTCTGTAAAGGCATATAGAACCATTATTCTTATATCTTATTTACCTTATCTTGTATAAGATAATATATAAGACCCGATCGAAAAGGAATTTCTGATAAAGTCTTGAGAAAGGTAGGCTAAAGCAGGATAAAGTTTTGATAACCATGCTTTTTGCTGATAATATGTTGATCAAGTTTTGATAAAGTCTGATAGACATTTTGTTTTCTCTTAAAATACCATTATAACGTTTGATAGATGTAGAATTGAGCTAAAAAAAGCATTATAAAAGTTTGATAAACGTAGGATAATTGTCACAAAGCAGACGTTGATCAAAACTTTAAAAATTATTTTTCAGTTTTTTTTTTATCACGGGATATATTATATAGTTATGAAATATCAGCTGGTCTACTTACAGCTTCCTTCCTTAATTATATCTATATGACATTTTTAGGGTCCAACAACTACGTGTACTCCACTATGTCCAACCTACGAATGTACAACAATAGTAAGTTACAATTTTATGAGACACGTAATATATATATATATAGTAAATATATCGGTATATTTTATATATAATTATATTGTACTTTTCATTTAGTAATTGTAAATATAATTAAAAATTTTATTTTATAAATAAAAAGTAAATTATTTTTAGTACAGTACATAATTATATACATTATGTTGTTATCAGTGAATACTATGAAACATTATAAAATAAAAATAGTGAAAATGACACACTTGTTGCCTATCCTCCAGGATACTTATATGAAATATAATAAATTATTGTTTTGAAAATTTTGTTTAAAATATAACAAATTGTTATTATTTTTACAGTCAACATTGTTCGGCCTGGATGGATCTTTGATAAGTAAGTAACATAATATATATTATATAATAATAATAGCCTAATTATATCTTTTAGGTTTTTATTTAAACGAATAGACCAGAGAAAAATATAAGCATTTATCACAAAACACTTGATGGGACTTACATAAATAGCTTTAGTTTGTCTCAAAACCCAACTGTAGCTCCGAAGCAGTGATCAGAAAATTTCAATTTATGCAACCTGCACAACATATTTTTTACTAATTTTTGCATATAAACATGAATAGTCACGGAAATTGCATACTTTACAGTATTTTCAAGCTCTCTCGTGGGGCTACATTAACATTCTGGTAAATTTTGTCATTAGTTTTTAAGATCCCATTTCGTGTTTATTTATTAAAAAGCACATGTTGTTTTATGTGATCTATGGCTTTAATAGTTTAAATATTTCTAATTATGTAATGCAATGTTCTATAGATTCAGCTCAGTACGGAGTATGGAAAACGCCAAAGTATGCTACATGCGATAACAAAACTCTTTATTTGTTTTCTGCAATAAATGTTCGTATATACTTCTTTTATTTATACAATCTATAGCTCCCTTATTAGTATCTATATAATAATATATGTTTATTCATTATGTAAAAAAAGTTAAATTTAAATATTATCATATTCATTTATTTAACATATTTTTAATATACTGTGAATATCTTTATTCCACTTTTTTTTATTGTAAGTGTATGATCCAAATAAGTTTGCATGAACTTATAAGCAACACTTTTTTTTTTTTTTTTCAAGAAATATTGTATAATATAACAATTTGGAATTTTAGAGGGTGAATTTGAAATCGTTAGGAATACTAATCTAATCACTCACTGTTCGATTTCAAGTATATACACATTTTCTATACGCATGGCGTCATACTGAATGCGCTTCGACGCGACACTGGATTAACGAACAACATTGCTAAGCAAGGTTTATAAAGCATATAATTCAAACTTCGTTTGGGGTTATTATCTTGAGGAACTCGGTTAATTTTGTCTTAATATTATTTTTCTTACGTACTTATATAATTATTGAGATACTAATTCAGCATCAACTATATAATGCTCTCAAAAATATTGCTTACCATTTTTAAACTGGAAAAATGAGTTATTTTCCTATATCGGTCCATGTTATTGAGTTATTCAATATCAAATTACGTCAATTTTATAACATTTAATACATTTAATAGTGCAGTTGCAGTATTCGTAAAAAATAATATTAATTAATAATAATAAATTGCATGTACGTGCTGTTCGTACATTCTATAATAATGACAAAATAAAGATTTTTTTTTTTTATTATTATTTTTTGATTTTTTAAGAAAAATTTTGATGACGCAGCTAAGATGTGTTGTACACTTGGTATGAAGGTATTATCTATTGAAACTGAAGATGAATTAAAATGCTTAAGTACTTCAAATGAAGGTAAAAATATATATTATAATATATTTTAAGAGCAAGCGTTGTATTTATATACATACAAGATACAAGGGTCAGAATCTCTTAAATATTGAAAAATTGACCTTCCATTTTTTTATATTTAAAAAAGTCAAAGGTTATTGTTATAACAACGACCAATGACCCAATGACTAAATTTCAGGGCCTGGGATCCAATAACATATTATATCGTAAATTATGCATGCGAAGTTTAACTCAACCTCTATTCCAATACTATAATGAAGTTTGTCTAACAATATACTGTACTTATTGTTAGTTATTTACTGTGTATTGCGCAAAAGATCAGATTATTATGGCTTTAACTTCATATTCTCAATTAACTTTTATTATTAAAAAAAATTTTCTAACAAAAATATCAAGTTTATATATATTATCAATTATAAATAATTTAAGTAAAAAATAATTTTAACTGGTGGGTGGGTGTGGGTGTGTTTAATTTTAACTTGTTACGTTATTTTTTTTTCATTGAAAGATAAATGCCAAATTTTTAATGTTATATACTAATGAGAAAAATACACGTGGATATTAAATAATGATATTTCAATATTGATTGGTCTATTATAACTAACAAAGATTGTACGAAAGAAAATAGGAAAATCTTAGTTCAAACTTTAGACTTTTCCCAATTTTATTTAATTTATTAATAAATATGGTTATTTGTTTTCTTTCTAACTTTTAGCTTAGAAAAGCTATAATATTAATTGTATATTCCAACAATATAAGACTGATATTTATAGACTATACTATAAAATGCTATTAGTAATTTAAATAATTAATAATTATTATACTGTTACGATTTTAATTTTAATTGACTGTGAATTAATTATTAATAATTAATTGACTAATAAATGAAGAAATGTTTTGAGGTGACTTTAAGCAATTTCGGTTATATCCGCTTTTGTTCTATTTACTGCGCATGAGCAGTACGTCGAAACGGAAGCGGATGTGAACGAAATCGCTTCTATTTGACCTCAAAACTGTTGTTTTTTTGTTATTCAATAGTAATAAAGTTTTTACTTAAATTTCTACAGTTGATTCCAAAATATCGTTTCATTACTGGACTTCAGGATCAAATTTAAATTGCAAATTACATTGGGAATGGTGTAATGGTAAAACAAAAGATCTTTACAAGGGTATACCATGGTTTCAAGATCAACCTGATTATTCAGGCAATGCAGAATGGTGTTTAGAACTAAGATTTTATCCAGGAACACCTAATAACACTGTATTAAATGATCAGAATTGTGCAACAGGAAGATTTTTCATATGTGAAGTACGTATTAAAATTGTAATAATTCATCTACATATATTATCTACTTTTTTATAATTGTCTCGAACTTTTTTCTCTCTCTACAAAAGATTCACAAAAACGTATAAATTATATATTTTTTGTTCAATAATAATAAATAATAAATTATTGATTATTTATGGATGTATGAAGTTTGTTATAATGATGATATATTTGTTCTACATTTTGTTAAAAAGCCCTTGTCAACTTACTTTTTTATCATTTAGAATACTAGATTGATAATTATCATACCTTATTAGCCATAATTTGGCACCACCACGTTGACTTTTTATTTATTTTCATTTATTTTCTTTTTGACGGTTATCTCACGTATCTGATGTCACAATGAACCGCTGCCAATCACAGTCACCGCTCTGATCACGTGATACATTTAAGCCCCTCTCTCATAAGTTCTTTATCTATATCACGACCCCATCGGTACATTGTGACGTCAGATGCGTGAAATAACCGCTAAAAAAAAAAAAAATGAAAATAAATACAAAATCAACGTGTTGGTGTCTAATTCATGGATAATAAGGTATGGTAATTATCAATCTAGTATTCTAAATGATAAAAAAGTAAGTTGACAAGGGTTTTAAATAAATAAACACATTTATTTCAGGGTCCAACTACTACAACAACTACATGCGCTACGCCAACTTGTACTGATATTCCTTGCACTAAAGATGTAACTATAATTTTAGCTATATAAGTACACTCGTAATGAATTTATAACCTGTAGGGTGCCTAATATTGCCTATAGATAAATGTATAGACAGTATATATAAAATTATATGTGTGTTGTTTGTGTGTGCGTGTATCTAATATTCAGATTCATAATAAAAATAGTGAAAATACAGTATAAATATAATACTAATAAATATAATGTATCTTTTGAAGGATTCTCTCTTCAATGCTGATGGTACTCCAAGAGGTATAAAGTTTTGCATTTTTCATATTTGTTTTTAATAATATTAAATTTTATTATACGATAAATATGTTAACATACATTAAAGCTAGTAAAAAATTAAAAATTAAAAAAATAAATAAATAAACGCGAATTTTGCATTTTTTATCTTATTTTTAACATTTAAATTGAAATAATGAAGAGTCATCAAAAATATATATAAGCAACTGTTTTAATTGTTTAAATGCAATATTTAATGAATATAAAATAAATATATACTATATTAATTTAAAAGTGTGAAAAAATATCATCTTAATTAAATATTTTAATTTTAACTGATATTTTAGGATTTTTAATGTTATTATTTTCTTGCAGATATTGCACCTTTCGGTAAACTGGTGCCTGCTTGCGGTAAAATTTATTTGTTTGGAACAACTGGTGGGGTAAGAAACTTTTTTTTTTAAAGTAGTAAAGTAAAAAAAGAAAAAAAAAAAAGTAAAAAGAAAAAAGAAAGAAAAGAAAAAACAACAACTTTAAATGTTAGCTTTTGCATTACTTAAAGCCATAGACCACATAAAACAACATTTGCTTTTTAATAAACACGAAATGGAATCTTGAAAACTGTTGACAATTTTTACCAGAATGTAATTAATGTAACCCTACGAGAGAGCGTGAAAAAACTGTATGCAATTTGCGTGAAAAATCATGTTTATGACGTCAGAAACATGAAAAATTAGTATGAAAATGTTGTGCGGGTTGCATAACTCGAACTTTCTGATCACTCTGCTACGGGGCTATACTGTTGGGTTTTGAGACAAACTAATGTTATTTATGTAAATCCCATCAAGTGTTTCGTGATATAAATGCTTATGTTTTTCTCTGGTTTATTCCTATAAGAGATAATGAAATTTTGTAAAATGATTTGAATAATCGACATGCATATTCTGTTTAATATTCTATTTCAGCTAAGCTACTGCACCAGTAGAAAAATATGTTGTCGTCTCGGAATGGAGTTAGTAAGTTTTGAAACAATGGAAGAATTGCATTGTCTTTATGAATTAGCTGCTGGTAATTTATATAAATATTTATTTATTACTTATTAATTAATTGGTAATTTGTTTCTTGATTTAATTATTTATTTGCGGCGCGGAGAAAAAAAAAAATTAGAGGCAAATTAAATGTTACTATTTTGGAAGGACAAAGTAAAATGCTGAACATCCTAACTATTATCCTATTTAGTACGAGTATAATCGGGTCATACAATACAGTGTAATTTTTAAAATGTTATGCATTATGTTAAAATGTTATGTTATACCGAGCTGGTGTATGGCCGAGTGGTGAAGGCAGCTGACTCGTAACTCTGTACTCCTCACCGAGCATAGGTTCGAGCCACTGTTGGGTATGCGTATACGTGAAGTGTGAGAGCACAACATGTTGCACGATGCATATATGTTTAAGTTTACATGCATTCCATGATGACGCACAGCATTCGGGAGGTGCATGATTGATGTGATTGCACCGACCAGCCTGACTAGACGTTTCCACGGTTTCTCTAGGCTGTCATGGTGAATGCCGGGCTGTGTACTTACAGGCCGTGGCCGGCCCGTGTGTGCTTTTCCATTAATTTGGAAAGTCCTTACACACTAAAAAATAGACGTGTATAATCGACGTTCTAAACGTTGAAAAGCTTGTACACAGTTTCGTCAAATATATTTGTCGATAAGACAATGTCTTGATTGGGACTGGGATTGGTGTAGCACGATAACACAATATGGCAAGCAAAGAAAAAAACTCATGTTGCTGCATAATTATTATTATTTTTGTTATGTATTTTTTTTTTCTGTGCTTGCAATATATATTTTTTTAATTATATATATTTTTTTTACTGGAAACAATTCTTTTTTATTATATGAGTAATTAAAAAAAAAAATTTCAGCCGGAAAAGCTCCCCATAACTCATATTGGAGTTCTGCAAGAAGTGATACAATATACAAAGGTTTTGAATGGTGTCCATCAAAAGAACCTTTCAATACTTCTTTATGGATTCCTGGGACACCTAATAATGTAATACCACCAGAGATTGGAGGATATTTCTTTTTTGATGGCAGAGGACCGCCAAGAAACGCTTTTGATGACGCTCCTGCTCATTATGGTCTATTTACCATGTGCGAGGTACAGACTTTATAATATCGTAGGCTCGAAATACTTTTGTCATATATGGAAAAAAATAAATAAAAATACATCTAATAGTAAGTGTGCCGATTTACTTGGGACAAAGGACAAAATTTCAATGACATTTTTTTCAGTTACGAAAAAAGTACTACGACCCGATGATATATATTTTCCCTCATCTTTGTATATGGTACTAAGCGTGTCTTTAAAATTATATTATAATATTGACTCTCTCTCTCTCTCTCTCTCTCTCTCTCTCTCTCTCTCTCTCTCTCTCTCTCTCTCTCTCTCTCTCTCTCTCTCTCTCTCTCTCACCTTCATATTTATAGTGTTTATTTTATATATATATATTATATATATATATATATATATATATATATATATATATATATATATATATATATATATATATATATATATATATATATAATATATATATAGGAAATATTTATTGTTTTTATACTATCTATATCTCTAAGAAAAATTAATAATCATCTTTATTCAAACCCATATGGTAAAAAATTAAAAAGAAGAGGTTATTGGGTCTGACTACTTTTTCGCGTGGCGCATGGCTCACTCTTACATCTTATAATTAATACTGATATAATAATTTTACTATTGGTATTTTATGTGCGGCAATAAAAATTGTTATAACAAAAAGGAGAGAGAAAATAATAATTAGACATATTTAATGAAAGGATTAAGATGCTGGTTCAATATCATAATATGTTGATTCGTATCACTTATAATTTTATATAATATACTGTATATTTAATTTAATTTTTAAACTTATCGTGTCAACTATATATCCAAAAAAAAATTGAGTATAGAAGTAAAAAAATGAATGATAAAGATTGATAAAGTCAACATTTTGAGCATTTTATCAAGGTGAAAAAATGAAAAAATACGTAATTTATACTACATTTTCTTGCTGCTTATAATTGGAACATTATCATGAAACATAATAGTATACTTATCTTATTTATGATATACAGTATAACAGAAAATATTATATAAATATAAGGAAATTACTACTAATAGGAGATACAGACAGGAAATGAATCATATATTATAAATTGCTATACTGTATAATATTAGCCTGGAATTTAAAAAGTATTGACATCCCAGTAAACGACAGTTTTTTCACATGCATAAATGTGCTATATTATAGATTGCAAGTACTAAGGTATTTTGTTAGATTAGTTCGGTAATTCAAAGAGAATACTGTTATTCACTTTTTTGTTCCTTTTTATTTTATTTTATCGTGGAAAAGTTATACCCGTATTTTGTTGCCCATTTGATCCATGTAATTTTGACCCGCACGTATCCAGCTGACTAGTACTTTTCAGCGGGAATCCTCTTTCGATTACATAAGATATCTACTTATATTAGCAAGTACTGAGAAAGTACTTGTCCGATTCAAGAACGTCAATACCAGTGACGTCACGTGAGCTGGGAGTGATATTCTTGAATCGGATAAGTACTCTTGCAGATCCACATTGAAAAACTGTTTATATTGGGAATATTGGGATTATACTATATACTGGCACCTAATCTAGGTGAAATGTCATGTAATCTATAGGTCATTCACACCTTTATTGTATTATGTTTTACCTGTATTGGGTATAACTGTAGTAATATCAACATGTTCCAGGCCAATTGCATTATTATTTTTTGTTTTCAAAATTTTATATATGATATGTACCTATCCTATGTATAATATAGTATTAGATGGTATCTTTTTTCAGTGTATTTTAAATTTTATTATGCAGTATTAGCATTAATTGTCATAATAAATATATACATACTAAAAATTAACTATAGCAGAATATAATTTTAGGTACACTTTTATTTTTATTATCTGAGTGTGAGCCTAAATTTTTAAATTTTAGCCCACTCTAAAGTGATTAAAGTTTTATAGTGATTGTTATATAGTTTATTACCTCTCACCATCTTTATCTAAATTTCTAGTCTAATCATTTTCAAATCTTATCAATTTCTGTGACCCGCTCTCTTTGTTCAAAGTATTATTATTATTGGCAATATCAAGTCCAATTTACACACGCTATCAATTTTTAAATAGCAGCATGTAATGAGACCTCTACTCCTTTTTTTAATACACTAGCTTAATTGCAAATAATGTTTGTGTAACTATTATTTCAGGGACCTTTACCACCATTAGGAGGATAATTGGCAAATTGGCAGCATTTGAAAAATCATGGAAACATAGAAAATGGAACATAACATCACTTTTCTGGGTCAATATAAGTATATAATCAATAAGAGAACTGAAAAAATAAATATAAATAAAATAAAACCATGCTATTTATTCTGTTTATAAAATGTTTAAAAATGTATACTGTAATTTTTAAACTAAAAACTTAAATATTAAAAAAATTTAATTAATAATTTAGTAAAAATTCTTGGATGCACAATACGTAATTATATAAAAATAAATTATTATTTTTATACATCACTATATACATAATATGAGTCATTTTTATTTCACAATTTTAGATCCATTTTTTATAACGAAAATTTATGTTAATTTTTGTAATAAAATGCTATAATAGATTTTGTTTGTAAAATTAATATGATTTTTTACAATATTAAAGGAATAGACCAGAGAAAAACATAAGCATGTATATCACAAAGCTACAAAGCACTTGATGGGATTTCCATAAATAACATTAGTTTGTCTCAAAACCCAACAGTAGCCGCGTAGCAGTGATCAGAAAATGCGATTTATGCAATCCGTACAACATTTTCATACTAATTTTTGCATGTTTCTGACGTCATAAACATGAATTTTCACGCAAATTGCATACTTTACAGTATTTTCACGCTCTCTTATGGGGCCACATTAACATTCTGGTAAAAATTATCATCAGTTTAGAAGATCCTATTTCGTGTTTATTCATTAAAAAGCACATGTTGTTTTATGTGGTCCATGGCTTTAATTAATTGCTTCGAGGCTATATGATGCCGCCTCATATAGTCTAAAACTTAAAGTGTTGTATAGTTCATGGTACACCGAGAAGTCGCATATTTTTATTTATAATACAATAATTGCTGAAAGCAACCTTTGTTTGTTCTTAAAATTGTGAACAAATTCACTGAAAGATCAAAAAATATATTTATTGCTAATGGAATCAAATTCCATCGAATTAAAAAAAAAATTTAAAAATGAAAAGAACATAAAAAAATATTTTGTGGTAATATTTCTTAACTATATCATTAATATTTTTCCTTTTGTTTTATCTTATTTTTATTTTTTGTTATCAACACGCTGGTGATAATAATTGTATTTCCTTTTTGTTTTACTTTTTTTTTATTTCATCTATATAAAAAATATGCGTATAATAGATCGATTTGTCAACATATGGATTAAAAAAAAAATAATAAAAAAAAAAAAAAAAAAAAACACAGAACCGACAGATAAGACTTTGCCTTGGTTGGATTTTGTAATATGTTGTGTTTTATACAATAATAATAATGACAAATTAACAATTATTGTAAGATTTGTAAGGAATAAACGTTTAATGGAAAAGTATTTTCTTAATACAACTGCATAAGTAAAAATCATTCTGTTACTGTCTTAATTCCCTTGATAGATTTTTTCTAAGCGTCTCTAAAGTCATTTATTAAAATAAAATTTACAATATATATACGTACTATGTAATTGATTGACAGCTATCAAAGTATACTTTTAAATATGTGTTTGGTAAAAAAAAAAAAAAAAAAAAAAAAAAACTTCCACGTTATTTTCTATATACATAGATTGTGTGTATAAAAAAAAGTGTGATAATGTGCTTCGACGCCATACTAGAGCAATGCTTTAACATTGCTCAGGATAGGACAAAAGTTGTTTTTGGCTATTTTCAAAAATATTGATATCTATATTTTGCTATTGATAAATATTGCTACTTGTAAGTATTTTTTAAACAGGCAAAATGAGCCATTTTTCCTTACCTAGCCCAATTAAGTTATATTTAGTGCTTACATATGGCGTTGACTTTATTTGAATACAACTATGCACCCTATATATATAGGAAAAAAATAACACTTGCTGATGCTGATTATTGAGTATCAGTCGTCATCTTATCAAATGTAGGACTAAAGTGATACAATTGGATGTATCTCCTCTCCTCCTATTATATAGCGCCATAGCGCGTTATAGTTAATGCTGTTCGTAAACCCTGTTCTCTTGCACCAAAAAATGCGCATTCCATTTGATTAACCATAGCTGATCGTCATTTTAGGAGCAAAGAACAGGGTTTACGAACAGCATTAGTGCCTCGTGCTCGAGGATAATTCGAGTCCGCTCCACGTCTCAAAAACTTTTAAACTAAATCTTTTTCCCGCTCTGCTGCCGCTGCGTGATGTGACGTCAGATACCACTGTGACGTCACAATATTCAGCTGGCTAGAAACAGGCTAGAAATAAGTTTGTCAACAAAGTCATTGTTGTCTTATAAAATGACTTATTTCATGCTTTGATATAAAAAATATGGACAAATATTTTATGTGAACATGGATAACAATAACCCAGTAAGTATTTAAAATCATTATAATGTACAAAAACAATACATACGTATGTATATATAATTAATTTCATAACTTTGTTTGAACACCACGTTACCCCATCTCATGACGTTGATGGAATAGGAGTTCATTAATGTATCTGATGAAATTATTAACTTAATCATATACATACATTATTTCATTGTGTATTATGATACATATAACATAACTATTCAAAGATTGTACAGTGGACTAAGTTAAATGACGCGTATCATCGCGTATGTAAGTATGCATACATACATATCGATGCATAGCGTCTTGTAAAAATACCAAAACTACTCCACAATTCCACATAGAATACGTAAATAAAAATAGAAATAGAATACGTTCCTATATAACATTAGGCTCATGGGAATATCGTATGTATTTTTAGCAACATTATTAGAAATCATTAGAAGATGAGAGTGAGAATGCTCCGCTCCAATGAAACAGGAAAAGCCATACGTACAGTGTTGCAATGCATTTCTCGCTTCAGAACGTTTTTCATTTATACTTTCGGATGTACAGTGTATGTTTCTATCGGTTATTATGATATGCACATGTATGTATATGCGTATTATCTATGATATATGAACATATAATTGTATGTACATACAGTATGTACAGTATTTATTTAAAGTGCCCAATTGTTTAACATTGTTAAAGGTATGTAAAGGACCTTACCTATATGCACATTTATGTGTGTTGTCTATGATATACTGTACCGGTAATTGTATTAATTTAAGATGCCCAATTGTTTAACATTAATTGTGAAAGGTATAGGGGGATTACCTGAGTTTAACATGTACTGGTAACCAGAAGTTGGCCAGTGTTAAAGTTAAAATAATAGGGGTACCAAACACATGATTATGATACGTAATATATTTTACGTAACATTAAAAAACCAGCACTGAAATCGCAATGTTATTCTTATGAAAATACACGCCGGATTGAAATGGTAAAATATATTATCACAATCGTGTGTAAATGTATGTTTAATATTACAGCCATACATACACTTCTCCCAATACTAGTTCGAGCGGATACAGTGTAATTAATTATGGTAAGTCAACTGTGATTGGCTAGGAGGTTTATAACACGCTCTCTGATTGGTTTAGCACCGCAATAAAATAATAAAATCTTTAATCAGATGCAGCTTTTGGGCGGGAATGACCTTGTTTTGGCCAGAGTGTAATGTATATGCCAAATCAGATTATAAATAATATTTATGTACAAATGTAAATTTTTTCAGAGTCATGTAACTTCTATATCTCAGAAGTTAGAGAAAAATGAAGAAGATTCAGACCCTCCAATTGAGGAACCTGAGCCAGATGCAAGTTCTGTAGATATAAAAGATGAAAAACCACATGAAAGTGGTAAAGCAATCGTACAGGTAAGCATATACATCATCATGATATGATATACATCACAGTACTGTATAAAATACATATATATGATATGGTATAGAGCATAAAATGAGCCATGAGTACACTCAGCAGTCTCTAAATGGACCCAAAGCAATACCTCTTTCTTCAGAAAAAGGTCAATGTGTTGTTCGTAAACCCTGTTCTCTTGCACCAAAAAATGCGCATTCCATTTGAATAACCAAAGGCGATCGTCATTTTAGGAGCAGAGAACAGGGTTTACGAACAGCATTAGTGGCATTGCCAAGTTTAACCTAGTGGAACACCTGCAGCTCCCATTAGTGAGGAGATACAGGTGTTCTGTAGTATAAATTTGGCAATGCTGCTGTCACTTAAAGGAATAGAACACATTGAACAAAAAACATGTCTAGTATCCTAACATACCTCAATATCAACGCTAATTTGACCGAAGTAATTGATTTCTAATTGATTTTCCATTTACAAAATGTCAGATGCATGTTTATGATGTCACAGCTTACTAATCCACATGCGCGGAAACAGGCAAAAATGTGACGTCATAAGCATGCAGCTGACATTTTGTGAATGTAAAATAAATTAGAAATCAATGACTCTGGCCAAATTAACGTTGATATTTAGATATGTTAGGATATCTTAGGATATATTGAGCATTTTCTGAAGAAAGCATTGCTTTGATGGGTACATTTAGCGTAGTGTTTGAGTGTTCATACACTTAAAGCCGTAGAACCAAGGGGTGCTACAAGGCAAAGAAAACTTAATCAAATTTTCTCTTTTCCTAAGAAGCAAAAATGCAGTGTTTGCAAATTTCAAATACAGTAAGAAGTAAAGATTTAAATTACAAATATTAACGTACAAATTTCATCTACCCCCGCTATTTTGCCTTATGCTACAGTCCGCGCCACGTAAGGATGCGACCAATAAGAGAACGCCTAAAAAATCTCCATTTAGTTAACATTACCCCACCTCCTAGTGACCTTGAAAGCTAGAGCGTCTATTGGCTGCCCATAGGGGGAATCGATAAATCGCCCACATCTTTACGTGATTTTTAGTGTATGCCTCGTGCGACAGGAAACAGTTGAGGGTAGAAGTTGCTTCCGCCCAGCATAAGAAGAATATACGCAGTCAGCTATCCGTATTATATAGATCAGTTAGTAGAACACCTTGAACATATTCTAACATACCTAAAAACCAACATTGATTTGCCTGGAGTAATCTATTTCCAATTTATTTTCCATTCACGAAAGGACAAATGCTGGTTTATAACGTCACAGCTTGCCTGTTTCCGCTCACGTGGACCAGTGAGCTGTGACACCATATAACCGCATCATGTTATTTTGTGAATGGAAAGAAAATAAGAAATCAATGACTCCTGTCAAATCAACATTGATATTTAGGTTTGTTAGGATATAAGACAAGTTTTTATCAAGGTGTTCTACATCTTGAAGTTTCTTTTCTTTCTGGGTTAGAAATTTTTCACTATGATTGTTTTACTACCAAATCTTTTTATTGTATCAATCATCGCATAGTCAATTTTTCCATTAACATTCATCAACCTCTACACTAAGTTATTTTTATTGTTAACAGGTAGAAGAAGCCAGTACCAGTCTAGCAAATTTTGAAAAGTGGGAGACAAGTGTAAATATGGAAGATGACACTATTTTCTGCTCTTATGAACCATCAAATGAACCAGAAAAGCTAGAAGAGGTATGTAAATATATATTTATTGAAGTTTAGCATAATCAACTACAGTACTGAATTATTTGTTGCGTACTGTACCGTAGCGTGGTGTACCTTTAGACAGGGGTGTAACTTTGGCATTTTTTTAAAATTGCTTTAACTCTGAAACTTTTTCAGTTAAAACAATTATACCCAAATTTCTAAAAGCTCAACTATATAAGCTTTCCAGCATATTTGGTATTATCATTAAAACTGAAAGAGTTTCAGAGTCAAAGCAATTTAAAAAATGGTCTAAAGTTACACCCCTGGTCTAAAGTTACACCAAGCACCACGCTACAGTACCAGTTTTATATAGGTAGTGATAATAATGGTGTAAGGCTCACTATTATTTTTGAGAAGGATTATCATATCATATGCTAAGCAGTAAGCTTGTATTAGTCAAGGGAGGCTACGAAGCTGCTTCGAGTAAAAATTGTTTGAAGTTTTTTTTTATCATTAAATGATAACCAAAATATTTTAAATTAAAAATCATGAATTTATAAGAAGAAGGAAACAAACTGATCTTAAAAGTAAGATTTTTATAAGGTTTTCAAAAGAAACTGCATTTCCTATGCAAGTATGCAACACATGTATAGTGTGCATTCCAATGATAAGTTATGTAACTTACGCTAGTAAAAGGAGTAAATTATGCATCCCACTGATCTAAAACTAAGATATTTATAGTACAGTATTGCTATATTCACCCCATAAGTGGCAGAGAGAAGAAAGTTAATTGTGGCGTATTAACAAATTTTTCTCAAACAATGGAATTGTAACACTATCAGGGTGGAAAGAAAAAAAAAAAAAAAAAAAAAACTGGCAGCCAGATTGATAAAAGATTGGTAGCTTAGGTTTTTAAAGGGAGGTTAAACACTGCCGCTGATAATATACTGATAGAATAAATTTTTAATCAAATCTGGCATTGGGCAAAATTGCAATAGAAGAGTTGCAAAAGTAGTTTTAGTGATCAAATAAACAAACTCAAAGCTTAAAAAGTGCTAGCAGATGACTTTGTGTTCCTGTCTCATGCTTTCTTATGGGCCAATGAAGTAGCTAAAACTGGAGTTAGAATTATTTCCCAGAGTTGAAATATTTACTGTAGCTTGGTGAGTTTCAAAGTTTTTGTTTTCCTTGATTTCCAAATCAATTAGATGGAAAAAATATTTTGTAAGAAAGCATGTTAAATCAAGACAGAAACACAAAGTCATCTGCTAGCACTTTGTTAATATTTTTGAGCTGTGAGTTTGTTTATTTTATCACTAAACCTACTTTTGCAACGTCTTCTATTTGCCGCAATTTTTTCAGCTGACTAATATTTTCTTCAAGCGGCCAGGGCAAGCACCCCCCCCCCCCCCCCTCCTGATACATGCACCTATGGGAGAGAAAATAGGCTGTGACTTCTGTAATTATAATCTATTATTATTTCTTATTTCAGCTTGATAGTGTTTGGATTAATCAAGATACAATTATATCTGAAGCACATGAAGAGCTATTATATTTAATGCCATCAACATCTCAAGGTTATGGAATGGAATCTAGTGTGAATCCTTTATCTGAAAAACAAAACAGGAAATCAGACAATAGTGTTACTAGACCTGAACTTGTAACTGAATCTGATACTGATAGTTCAGATGTTGAACAAGATTGGGTTGTTCCAAAAGTGTCTAGGGTGTGTATTTTAGTAAAAGTATCTCTATGTATTTGTCAATATTAACACATTGATCATGGTTTATAAATATCATTACTATAAAAAAATAACAAGTAATGAAATTAAATTTTTTTTCTTTTCCAGCCGTATATTTCTAAATGGACTAAACAGGTATGTTTTTTTTTTTTTTTTTTTTTTTTTTTTTTTTTTTTTTTTACAGACTATTTATTTATAAGCCCCCTCTCCCCATAACAATCATATTCCACAATAAGTTAATGTGTTAAATTATTTTCCCTCAAAATGTTAGCTAGCTTAAAGTTTACTATCTTTTCATTTATATGTAACTTACAGTACTGTACTTTACTATTAAATCTATTTTTTTTCTAATACAGGAAGATGAAATTTTGACAAAAGTTATGTTAAAACTAAATACACGAAAGAAGTATAGACAAGCTGCTAAATTTCTACCTGGCCGTAAACCAAAACAATGTAGAGAACGATGGGCTAATCAACTTTCACCTTGGATTAATAAAAGTGCTTGGACTATTGAAGAAGATAGAGTTATGCTTCAGGCTCAACTAAAAATGGGAAATCAATGGTCTAAAATTAAAAAACTTCTTCCTGGAAGGTATTTTTTTATGCTTATTTTTAAGTAGAAAATATTTACAGTATGTATAAAAATGTACATTGTTATTAATACAAGAAGTTTAAAAAAAGAAAATGTTAAAAATATAAACAAGTAAATTAAGTTTGTCAATTTTTTTTTTATCTGTAGTTTTGCTATCAAATCTTTATTACTTAAGAATTATTGCACACTTGATTTTTCTTTCAATAAACACAAAAATAATTTTATGAATTTTGATTTGACAAATTTCATAATTTTTAATTTTAAAAATATATAGGCTAGAAAATTGATCACATATCCCAACAACAATGTATATATTAGAGAATTTTTGTGCGAACCTTGGTACAAACAAAACGCCTCTTTATTTTTTGTTTGTTTGTTTGTTTTTGCCACGGGAAGCAAAATGTCCATCTTGTATTTTATCATGCAAAGCAAAATGTCCATCTCAAATTTTGTCACAGGAAGCAATATGTGTAAGTCAAGCGCAATTTACACTATGTTCGAAAACAACTTACACGTCATATTGCTAACCATGACAAAAAAAAATAATAAATAAAAATATAGACATTTTGCTTACTGTGAAAAACAAAACAAGATAGACATGTGTAATGAAAGATTGCAAGTATGTAGCTGGCACGGATGACCTTTGCATGTGTGTTCACTTTAATACAGTTTACTAATTTTTAGCTGTTTATATTTTTATTTGTTCCAGAACTGATAATGCTATAAAAAATAGATTTTATTGCTCATTTAAAAGAATATCAGCACAGTTCTTAAAAGAAGTACCATCTGCAGTAATAGGCAATAAACAAGTGGTAAAACAAGTGTCTGAAAAAGTTTTATCCTTATTAGACCTTCCACGAGCTTCCTTTTTACCTTGTCCTCCTACTAAACGTGCTCAGAAATCTTCAAAAACTGTCCACTATGTTACTCAAAACGTAAACCAGACAACATCATGCCAAACTCCAAGACAAGGGGTAAGATATTTATATTTAGGGGGGCTGATACTATAATAATTTTTTTATTTTGTCATCAATATTTTCCTATAAAATCAATTTATGGAAAAAAAAAAACACATTGTGGTTAGAATCAATTGTGGTTAGTGGTTATCTACAATTGTGGTTAGGATCAATAATAAAGAAAAGGATAAGATTACCAGCAAGAAAGAGAAAATATTCTAACCTGGTTCGCAATTATACACTAGGAATTCCTTTGCAATGAGGAAGTCTACACAAAGTTAACCCCTATATTTGAATACGTCATTTGAAAAAGAAAAAGTAGTAGATAATCTTAGCATAGGCAATTACCTGGAAACTTAAAGTTTCATTTAATAAAAGAAGAAGAAAAAAAAATCAATTCTCAACCCTTTGCCGACTGTGACATCATTTGTTTACATCCGAATTTCGATTGTCTTCTGGATTTCAGATGATCTGATTGCACAGGATATTATACAGTAGATTATCTCCTATACTGAGAATGCAAGATCAATGTGCGCTACAATTGACTGGGTGAAGACTGCAGAACAAGATGCGTAACATTACTTCAAATGACGGTTTCTAGTTCTGCAGTCTTCACCCAGTCGCAATTATGGCGCACATTTGATCTGGCATTCTCAGTATAGGAGATAATCTACTGTATAATATACTGTGCAATCATACCATGTGAAATCCAGAAGACAATCAAAATTCAGATGTAGACAAATAACGTCACAGTCGGCAAAGGGTTGAGAATTGACAATTTTTATTTCTTCTTTTATTAACTAAAAATGTCAATTTTCCAGGTAATTGCCTAAGCTAAGTTTATCTACTACTTTTTCTCTTTCAAATGACATATTCAAACATAGGGGTTAACTTATTGTTAGTGTAGACTTCCTCATTATAAACGCCTCTCTGGACTTTTTGGAATTCTAATTTTTTCATCTCTAGATTTTGTGAAATAGTCAGTTAGGTTCGCAACAGGCATTCTAAAATTAAGTGAAATATATTTTTAATGTTATTCTCTGTGCCCCTTTTCTGGTACTACTTCATATAAATAGTAATGATTTTTTTTTATGTTTTAGTTTGTGGATGCTAGTTGGATGATCGATGAGTGTGATTATGAAGAAGAAGAAGAAGATCATGAAGGAGGATTGTACGAAAATTATAATCAACCAGAATCAAATACCCCTGACTCTGAAACATCTGGACTAATTCATGATAGGCAGGCATTTGAGGTAAATTTAAAACTCTTGGTTTCTCAATTTTGTAAAATTTTCAGGAAAGTATTAAGCAGTTATCAACATAGTCGTTTTGAAGTTGATTTATTTTAAAGGTCTCAAAGTCGTAAAATATAAAATTAACATGAAGTAAAAATGAAATGTTATATAAAAGTTTAGTTTTTTCAAATATGTGCAGAGACAATTATGTAAATGTTCAAGTTGTATTCCACTTTGAACATGTAAATTTAAAAACTTTTAGCCCCAACTCATAGAACCTTTGTTTTAAGTTGGGGAAAATTTTGAATAAATTTAATATTAAAGTATTGTTTTGTTGGATATAAGGTGTCTAGAAATAATTACAGTATTATGTATTAATATGTGAAGCTAAAATTTGATAGAGAGAAACCAAATGAGAGTTAGCTTCACATATTTGTCCATACCATGATGGTACTCCTTTCCTTTTTGTAAATTACAATATATATCGATCTTATTGCGAAAAAAAGGCCTATCTCGTTTTTTGTCAGTGGAAGCAAAAGGCGTATCTCGTATTTTGTCAGTGGAAGCAAAAGGCCTATCTCGTTCCCGAACGTTATGGCGATAGCGCTCGAGATAGGCCTTTTGCTTTCACTGACAAAATACGAGATACGCCTTTTGCTTCCACTGACAAAAAACGAGATAGGCCTTTTTTTTGCAACAAGATCGATATGTATTGTGAAAATATGGTTCCTCGTGTCACTAATTTCTCCCTTAACAATTTATTATTATGTTTCTGATTTGTAATTTATTTTCACTGTTTTCTTTTCAGGAAGTGGATATTGAAATTAAAGATGAACCTTTAAGTGATCCTGAAGAGATTGAACCAGAAACACCATTACAACAGTTAAGATACTCTAAAGTCATGCTTGGACAGTTAACAAAAGGATGTTCTTCAAACAGTAAAGAACCCAAACTGTCAGTTAAAAGTATTCCACCACCTGGAACTGTCATTACAACTCAATCAGGAGCTAAATTCATTATAAAATCTATCAATCCTGTTAATCCTAACAATCCACCTATTTTATCTTTGACACAACCTGAATGTTATAAAACTAATAATAGTAGTGGACTTTTAATAAAAACTGTTAAAACAATTCAGCAGATTAAACCCACTATCCAAAATGACAATACATCAACATTCATGAATCAAGGTGTAAAAACTCATGTACCTACTGTAGGAAATAAACCAAAGTTTGAATTATCTATTAGAAATATAAAAGTAGATCAAGATAAAGTGAGTGCAATTAGTGTTAATAGTGAAATAAAATCTAATTCAAGTGAAGCCTTAAATGAACATCAATGTGGATTATCAGTGAGATCATTAAAGTCCTTAACTCTGAGTAGTATGCAAAAAAATAACAATAATCCCCAAGTGCAAGTTAATAGTAATAGTATAGAGAAAGAAGTTAATACTTTAGTTGAAAAATCAGATAATATTACGAATACTTCTGATGGTGATACTCCTCAAATACTTGAAGTTAAATCTCTTGCTACTTCCGAAACATGTGTTTCTAAGCCACTTCAAGATAACTTGAATGAAGGAAGTACATCTTCTAATGAATGTGGATCTGGTTTTGGAATTTCAATTAAACCATTACAATCATTAATGTCTCCAGCATTAGAAACCAAAAATGAAAACTTAAAAGAAGAAGTTTTGGATTGTAATTCAATTACAGCAGAAACTGATTCAAGTAAAGAGATTTCTCTTCCACAATTAAGTACACCTCACTCTTATGGACTTACCGTTAGATCATTGTCATCGCTAAAAAGTCCAGTGATCAAGCAAGTTACTCCTGAAAAATTAGCAGAAATTGATAAAAAGACCACAGAAACTCCAACAAATATCACAGCAGAAAATAAAAGTATTCCTACCACACAGTCAGGTATGAGCGGTAATCTATTAGAGGCATTAAAAAGAACTCTTCAATCTCAATCTTACTGTCCCAGTTCAGTAACAGCTAATAATAACAATCAAATACCATTAGTGATACCAGGAACAAGTACATCTAATGGTTATATACTTCAACGAGTAGATCCATCAAAAACTCCATTTTTACAAAATATACTTCAGCAATATACTTCAGCATCAAACATTTTACAATTAAATCAAGTTAATATGCCAAATTCCAATGCACTTCCAAGTTATATTCTTACAGTTAAAACAGCACCTCAGGCAATACCAACAGCTTTACCAATTCAAGGTAATGTGCAAGTAAACTCTGTAAGTTTAAATACAGAAACAGATATGTGTAACGTAAATCAATCAAAATTGGATGCTACAGATAATCTTGAAGCAGAAATGAACTCTGAAAATAAATTAAATCCTACAGAATTAAATAACATTCCAATTTTGGAACCTCCAACTAGTAATTCTAAAGGAGCAACATCTAAAAATAATGAAATGTCTGATACAAATGAAATGTCTGATTCAGAAGAAACAGTTTCAAATCCTCCTATTGCCTTACATGATTTAAAACCATTTTCACAAGATTATGCAAAGTGTATTAAACGTTTACAATCATCAACTAAAACCTTAGCTTCTTACGGGGCTACAAATGCAATACTTTTAACAGGTAAACAACTTAGAAATGGCTCCAAAAATGTAAAACGTATTGATAATACAATAAAAACATTGCCAGTAGAAGGTAGTCTTGAACATGATAGTGAACCAATACCAAGTGAAACAGTGCCTAGTGAACCAATACCAAGTGAAACAGTGCCTAGTGAAACAATACCTAGTGTACCAATACCTAACATATTAAGACATAAAGTACTAGTACGTAAAGTATTAATACCTAGTGCACAATCAAGACCTATAAAAATTCTACCAAAACCAATGTCTGAAATATCATACATACATGAACCATCAAAACCTTTATTTCCATCAGTTCCACCAGTTCTACCAGTTCCTGCTACCTCACAAAAATCTAGACCTTTAATATTATCAAGAACATCTGATAATATTATGAAGTCAACTTTTGTACCAAGTATTCAAACTTTAAATATAAATTGTTCACAAAAATATCCCAGGAAAGTAAACCCAATTGATCTTATAACAAGTGATAAAAACAAAATTATCCAAGAGGATAAAAAAGAAGAATCAAGTGAAGTTGGAGAGAATGATAACAATAAAAAAATTAGTGTAGATTTTGAGCTGTCACCTGAGGAAATCTTAGAAATACAGCCAGAAGTGGAGGTATGTATAAGATTTTTGTTGTTGGTACTTTTTTAATAGGGTGAGAGACAAGCGTTATTATACTAATAGGTCACTGAGAGAATTAAATGACCCCTCCCCTCGTTTTTTTTTCTCGAGTATTTGTTTTGGCTGTTGAAGCTATTATTTCCTAATTAGGTGAAGTTCTTCATGGCACACAATTAGCACCAAATATTTTTATTTATAACAATGTTTTGAGGGCCCTCTTCCCCAGTAGCTTAGTTGTAAATACTGTACACAATTTTATAAACTGGCATCAAAAGATCTTCACCTAGCTACGGATTGCATGCAATCAAATTTATTTCTCTTTGCTTAACTAATATTTTAATACTGATATGTACAATTTATTAGGAAAGGTTAAAACCATTTTGGTTTGAATGTGTAATCAAGAAAAGGAGAGGAAAAACCAACAAGCGCCGTATCACGATGAAGTCTGTAGCTTGGTGAAAGTCACACAAATACAGTATTTACAAGTTTACTAAGCAACTAAAGAAGAGGGCTGTTGCCTTTGAAACATCGAAGTAAACCTGTTAATATTTGTGTAACCTGTGCCATCAAGACAACCAAGCTACAGACCTCATCATGGTAAGGCGATTATTAGTTTCTCCTATCCTATTCTTGATTACATTTTAATACTGATACATAATTATGTACCGGAGTATAGTATTTTTGTTTTGCTTTAGAATCTGGAAGAAAGAGACTGTGGTGTAGACGTGCTGGATAGTAAATTAAAATTGCCCTGCAGAGTGGTATTAAGTAGACAAGATGTAAGTATGATTTCATTATTGTTTTTCTTTATATAATCATCAAAAGAAGTCAGTTTTATAAGATAGCAAAGTGAAACCTGAACTTTGGTAATTTGTTGATATTCTTACTGCTTTAATTTCCTTTTTTTTTTTTTTATTTTTTTTTTATCCTTCCTTTAATTGAATATTATAGACCTAGATGTGTAAATTAATTTTTCATACATTTTAATTAGGTGGAGATTTACTTGGCTAAAGTGAAATCTAACACATCAAGTATAAGTTCAAAACAGAAGACCATGGGAAAAAAGAATGAAGTAGAAGAACCTACAGGATGTAACTCACCAGATAGTTCTGTCTCTAATTCAGGATCATCATTGCAAAATTATGATGATCTTATGGGTGATTCAATTGAAATTGAAGATGAAGATATTGAACAAATCAAAAATTTGTTACAAAACAGAAGTGACATTAATATAGACGTAAGTGAATCAAGTTCTGAAAATAAAAGTGAAAATAGTAGTGATATAAATTGTAATCAAACTCGTAAAAGAAAATTAGATACTGAGAATAAAATAATAGAAGTCAATTCAAATTCAATTGAGAATGATGATTCATCAAATTCAAATCAAAGTAATGAGTTATTAAAATTACAAGAGGTAGCAGAAAAAAGAAAGAAAATGTGTAGAGATGTTCTAAATTCATTAAAAACAAAAAATGAAATGGAAAAAAGTTTAAGTGTTGCATCTTCTTCTTCTTCTTTTGCTTTAAATAAAACTGTACTTGAAAATAAAATAAATAATAGATTTGAAAGGTTAATAATGGAAAGTGCCAAAATAGTAAATATTGAACCAAATACTTTTAGTGAAGATGTTAATAAATTTAAACCAGAAATAGAAAGTATACCAACATCAAGAAGAAATGATTTTAGTCCACTTCATGTATGTTCAATATGCAAATTAATATACGCAAATTCAATAGAATTAACTAAACATTCAAAATGTCATTTACCATTTCATAAAATAGAACTTGTATGTGATAAATGTGGTATATTATATATACACCCAGAAAGCTCAAAACTGCATATGTCAATTGAACATAAGCAAGATATTAAAATCACCAATATTATGTATAAATGTAAATATTGTTCTCAGGATTACACAGATATCAATTTATTTTATTTACATACAATTACAAATAAAATATGTAATGTTCCTAATTATGAATGCTATGAATGTAATTACGTATGTTATAGTAAAAAAATGTTAAATGAACATTTAATAATAGACCATAAACATAATAATAGTTCTCCGTTTCAGTGTAAAATTTGCTTGGAAAAAGAATTTTTCAAAATGAAAGAGGATTTAAAAACTCATTTATTATCGAAACATGGTTGTATTATGATATATTGTAAAAAATGTGACAAAGAATTTAGTAGTGATTATTATATCAATTGTCATCTAAAAATTTGTATTTCTAGAGTTAAATTTTGTCCTTTATGTCCAGAAAGAGATTTTAATTGTATAATTAATCACTTGCAAAGACATTTAACAAATACTACATTATATTATTATTGTAAATTATGTTGTAATTTCTATTATTCTAAAGAATTATTTGATTTACATTGTCACAAAAAACACCAGTTGTGTGGAAAATAAGGTTAAAATATGAAACCTGCCTATAAACTATGGTATGAATTGTGTTGTAGAATAAGGAATTATAATTATTTTTCTTCTAAAACTTAAAGTTTATGGACAAGTTTTTATTATGTTTATGATGAGAATTACTGGTGACGTTACATAATATAGTGTTGGGGAATCAGTGTCAGCCATGTATTCAGCTTTGGAGATAAGATATATAACTGCAAAATATAATTTAGTAATTATTTAAAAGAGAGAGAGAGAGAGAAAATATTAAAAAAATAAAATAAATCATCAGTATCATCACTGTTACAATAAATTTGAAAGAAAGGGATTAGGGAAACCAGCAATGTAAAATCTTGCTAGCACAGAGATAAAAAAAAAAATGCACGGACAGCTTTTGGCATTTAACTTCAAGAGAATTGGAGTTAGCTTTGTGTGTTTTATCGTCGTCAATCCTTACATACTCCGAGAGATTCATCGTTTCTTATTTTTTCTCTCTGAATCTGTAAGGACTAACACAGGCAAAACACACTCCACTTCACTTGGAGTTAAATGCAAAAAGCTATCCAATGTGTTAGATTTTTTTTTTTTTTTTTTTTTTAATTTTTAAATCTTTGTGCTAGCATGATTTTTACTGAGCTGTGGGGCTCTCTTCAGTATGGTAAGGCCATTACAGGTTTCCCCTATCCTTTTCTTTCAAATTTATCAAAAGAAAATATATATAGGTATATTTCATAGATGAAAAACTTTAATCTTTGACATACATTCATATGGCATTAGCATACCCTGCAGCCTAGAGCTTGACTTCCACAACTTGTTTCTATTGATTAAAGATTTTCTTGTAATATAATTTTACCAAGATTTTTTTCTCTCTTTTTCTTTACTTTGATTTATTTTATAAAGAATGTTTTCATTAATATTGTATAATGATATTGTAAAATCTAATCTGTACGAAATTAATGACCCAATGTGGGTGACAAACACCGGGTCACAATCTAAAATACTGATCAATATTTATTGTTGTTTTTGTTGTATTGTCAGTTTAATATAATAAGGAAGTTTCACATCCTTTATCACTAGTGTGCATAGAATTGAGTGTAAAGTGTAGAGACTAATAATGCTACATCATGGTGAGTAAATGCAGATTATTGTTTGTTTTGTTATTTTAATTTTATTTAATTAAGCACTATTGTCAAGATAAACTGATATTTTGACTTCATATGTTATATGGTGAGTGCTCCGCTGTAATGTCTGAAGTCCACTTGACCTTGAAATAATATTTTGAGGGTTTCACTGCATTTTGGCACTGCTGCAAAATTCATTCACACACACATACACACACTTTTGAAACGTGTATTCTCTACTCTTCTTATTATTGAAATATGTATTTTTCCGCACCTGCTATTGGTATACCTAAGTATGCTAGGCCTATTCAGATATTTCACTTGTAGGCACGGCCAAAATTGCATATGTTTCAATAGAAAAGAGTGCAGAGAATACACATGTGTCAATTGTGTGCGCACAAATTTTGTAGAAGTACCAAAATGCCTTAATTTTTTTGCTTTAAATAACCCAAAATGGATAAATCCGAAATTTGTCGTTGATCTTCATCTTTTTTAAGGTCAAGTAGCCTTTTGAAAATTATGGTAAAACACCTTCAATATTTGCAATTTAAAGAAATACCGTTAATATGGTAATATTTTGGTGTGTATCGCTATGCAGAATGTTGCAGAGAGAAAACAAAAACTCCACAATAATAAGACTCCACGTAAATTTCAATGTGTTTTTTGAGTTTTTTCACTTATTTTTAACTTTGGTGCTCAATTTAGCTTGGCTATAGTCAGTGTAAAAATTGCAGGTCATCTTTAGGGATTTCAGCAAGAATTGTAACTGTTACTCATATAATAAGTATAGTCTATCTTTATTGTAGCATTCACCACAGAATTTTAAAAGGCTGATGTATTTAATACCAAATTTATCTTTTTGGAAAATAGTAATGTATAATAATACGTTGTTTTTTTCCCCTTTCTTTTTCTTTGCTATATTTGACTAAGCAGACCAGTTATTGCATTAATTAATATTGCATATTGGATTTTTTTTTATTAATATTGCAGGATATTTGCAATATTTGGCAAGTGTTTTTATTTATGTAATGTAAGCTCACCCTAAATAAGTCTGACCACAGCATTCATGCTTTCAAATGGTTAACGCAATTAACCACTATAACCAGCCAGATTTTTTTCTCTTTTTTTTTTCTCCGGAAGGAGTATTAATATATGCGTATGCATGCATTATAATAGCATAATCTTTCTTTTATATATAATAATTAAGTGTATATAAAGGACAGGCAGTATGTTTATTCACTATTTATTTTGTTGTATTTTTATTTTTTTGTGCATGTATTAAAAAATTTATTCGTACAAAATAAGATTTTTGACAATTATAACACGTGTCCTCAAATTATGTATATTATGCTTTTTAATCACTGTGTATATATGTATAAGGTTTATAAAGTTCATTCGGAATAAACTTGATGTTAAAAATAAAATGAAAAATGTTAAAAACTTTTCCTTTTTTATGTTGGCTTTCTGGACAAAACTGGTTTATTCTGTCATTATGCGTTGCGTATCATATATATATGATATATATATATATATTATATATATATATAATATATAATATATTATAATATTAAATAATGTATGTATAGGATAGTTATATTGTGTGTTAAAGTTTTGTTCACACCACAGGGCATAATTCTTAACTATTTATAAGAGCATGGTAAATTCAAAGAGAATAATAACTCTATGGGTAAATTAGAGTCGAGGCTGGCGAGACAATCACGCCAGCCTCTCGATTAGAGCTACACACACATTACATTTTATACCCCAATATCATAACATATAATCCATCAATTTTACAGAAGTTTCAATATCAAAAATCCATTAATCAAAACACGCATAGTGTTTTCTTAAACAAGATGTGCTCATATATTTATGATAGTTAATTATATCATCTAAAATTACAAATTACAAAAAATAATTTCTTAGATTTTTATGCAGGTGCATGCCTAAAAGGGAAAGGGCTCTAAAGAGCTGTGTACATTACATACAGTAACATTCTAATTATGTTCCGTAGCTTACAAAAGGAATATTATAATTAAATAATTAATCACACCCTCTGTGTACAACTGCATATGGTTAATTTTTATCTCCTTACCTCTCTGAAGACACGCAAACTTCTTGTCCAAAACTTCTTCCATCTTCCATATTGCCGCGCAAAATCTTTGCGAAGTGGCGCGGTGGCGCTACCCGGCGGAGTCCCGGACACGATGCACCAACAGCAGCAACAACCAATCGCAAAGCTTCTTTTCACAAACTTCGGTATACTTCGGCTTCGGCACACGAACTCTTTGCCTTTATAAACGTCCGTCCTTGAGAGCAGCTGTGAAAATTTTAACTTCAAAAATTTCGTCCTCTAACTTAATTTTTCAATTTCTAGGTCGGTGTTGGTGTTGTAGAAGGGTTTTAGTCTGTTTGTTTGTAATATCTTGTATTATATTTTGTAATACAATGGCTGTGGCTCCAGTTATAATCGCGGCTTCGGCAAAACACACTGCAACAGTAAGTTAAACTTTCACCCAATTTTTTTGCATTACATTCACACATTTGCATAAAAATTAAACTAAAAATTCACATAAATCATATTATATTATATGTACACTGTAATTTATAAAAATAAGGAACAGAATTTTCTTTTGCAAATTTTAGATCAATCATAAAGTCTATAAAAATCATAAAATTACAATAGAACAAGTGTAATGTAATGATGTTCTGTTCTATCATATCTAGTCGGCACGACCTTTATTATGCATAATCAAAGCAATATGTGTAAAGGTTTCAAAGCATATATCTTTTGAAGACTCACTTAATTATTATTGGAAAATAAGCATAAGTTATTTATTAATATTATTTACTTTTTTCCAGGTGATATTTTTCCATGGACTAGGTGATACTGGGTAAATATATTGTTTCATCTACACCTACCGGTATATTATATTATGTAGCTGTTCTAAAATACAGCATGGGGAGGGGGGGTACCTCTTTGTGTAATTTCTTCTTCATAAGAAAATATAAATAAAAAAAATTAAATTAACTGACATGTTTTATTCACACATAGAGTATGTACAGCTCTGGCCAAAAGTTTGAGAACGATATGAAAGTGATCGGGCAAAACAGATGAGTCATCAATGCAGGTTCCTTTTTTCCTGACTATATCCATAGTATGTGAATCTTTCCCCTCACCTCCTCCTTTAAGTTGGCTATCTGTTGTGTCTAGTTTGGTTATCATGCCTTTCGATCAAGCAATCACACAGAATGTGGTTATTTCCATTTTTACATATCAAACTCACAAAATATTGTCTTCTTGAGTTTTATTTTTATTTATCCCTTCCATGAAGCAAAGATTTTTTTTTTTTTATAATTATTAAAAATATTTAATAATTGTATGATTACAGTTTACGATGTTTATGCCACTTTATATTTAATGGATATAATAAAACAATTATTTCATTATTTTATCTTTTTTTTAATTAACTTATTTATTAATTATTAAATTGAATTATTAAACAATTTGATTTCACATCTAATTTTATTTTCAGTTCTTCTTTTCTCCCGCATAAACAATCATCCCTTTATTGGCGTCATTTGAATTATACAATAAAAGTTGTTTCATATAAATAATTGAGCTAATTTTTTTTTATATAAGTATTACAAATATTCAATAACTATATAATTACAGTTTATGGTATTTATGATGCTTTATATGTAAGGGATAATTAAGCCTATATTTAAAAAAAATATTTAACTATTTTTTTTAATTAACATATTTAATAAATATAATATTTAATTTTTAAACAATTTGATTTTGTATTTAATTTTATCTTCTATTGTTGTTTTATTCCCCTGCATAAACAATTATCCCTTTCCGTTTTGTTAATTATAGAATTTAAGTTGTTTCATTTCAAATAAATAATTAGTTAATGAATTATAGCAAACTATTTTTTGACACAAATTATATATGAAAGCGATTATTTGTAGAAATTAATTAATTGATTAAAAATAAAAGAAAGAAAAATTCAAACAATGCAAAAAAAAAATAATAATAATAATTATAAATTAAAAGTATAGGGCTATCTATATAATATAGTATTTTTACCAAGGTTGATATTAAATAATATAAAACCAAGAGACAGGACATTTTACAATATCAAATAGCAGGTATGCATAACAAAACTAAAATATTTTGTTGTCATCAGAAATATTGAAAAGCTAGAAAGGTGTATGAAGCATGCAAGCAAGAGAGACGCACGTCTGCTTGCTTGCTGCCGTGATAAATAATCGTAATCGCTATAGTGATATACTCCGAAAAAAGGAAATTTGCTTGTTTACATGATTTGTGTTGCGGGTTGCATTTCAAATCGTTCTCAAACTTTTGGCCAGAGCTGTACATATGTAAATTTGGTTGCATAAAATTTGAATAAATATTTTTAATACAGCGATATGTACAGCTCTGGCCAAAAGTTCCCGAACGGGGCTGCGGCAGCTGCTGTGTTTTCAAATAAAGATAGCATAGTGTGGTTGCGGGTTGCCTATGCAAATCGTTCAGGAACTTTTGGCCAGAGCTGTACATACTTAATAAATATATTTTGTCAAATATGCACTTATTTTAGTATTATTATTTCCTCCTTCTTGTGAGTTGGGTCTGCATATTTTATGACAGGCTGATTGGGTGCCGCAAGATTTCGAGATAATTTGTAACATTATATATCTAACATTTATACATTTTACACTGTTAAATTGAGAGGTTGTACACCTGATTTCACCCAGTAAAAGCTGTTACAGTACATTACTTATTATCATAATCTTGAAGAACTGTTGTTGCAGCAGCCGACAAAGCACACCCCCTGAGGATATATGGGCCATCTATTCTAATATATACCGTAGCGCAGTGTAACTTTAGACCAGGGGTGTAACTTTATACCACTTTTTAAATTGCTATAACTCTGAAACTTTTTTAGTTAGAACAATTATACCCAAATTTCTAATAGCTCAATTATATAAGCTTTCCAGCATATTTGGTATTATCATTCAAACTGAAAAAGTTTCAGAGTTAAAGCAATTTAAAAAATGGTCCAAAGTTACACCCCTGGTCTAAAGTTACACAACGCTACGGGTATATATATATATATATATATATATATATATATATATATATATATATATATATCTATGCACAGACCTTTGGCACAGTACTAATATTTGTATTTTCTGAAATGTTTTAGACATGGGTGGGCAAGTGGTATGGCTGCAATTCGACCCCCTCACGTAAAAGTTGTATGCCCTACAGCGTAAGTATATTATGCTCCACAGAAAAATTAATAATTTAACTTTTTGAATAATATGTATACAATAAAAATTTATTTCATTTTTAAAATATTTCAAAAATTTTCAAGCCTGTTATGTGATAAACTGTTTTCATTAATTGAACATTTTATTTGTTTATAGTCCAACCATGCCTGTGACTTTAAATGCTGGGTTTCGAATGCCTTCCTGGTGAGTAACAATTTAAATAGGGTGCATCATATTTTGATGAATACAATCTTCTCTCAAATGAAAGAACATAGTAGTGCTTTTTATTAGTTCAGTTTTATAGATTATTATTTAATTCTTTTTTTTTCCCCCAACTAATATCTGTTAAAATTGTATTTTTAGTTCGCAATCCAACATTTGGTGCCAAATCGAAATTCGTACATCCAATATATTACTTTTAATATAAATGAATTGTATGATTAATTAAGAATATTTTTGTCAGTACAGTTATTAAAATCCATGAAGTTTTTTTTTTAAGATAGGCTAAATTAAGGAAAATAAACAATTTTGATTAGATACTGTGTAATAAAATTAAATGAAAAAAAAAATAATAAAAAAAAATGCTGGAAACAAGCAAAGAATAAAGAGCAGGAGATATGTCCTATTTAGTTCAAAAATAATTAACTAGGAAATAAGACTTGATTGGAATATAAAAAGAGGGTAAATAAGAGGGAATCCAACCACAATGCAGTCCTTAGCTAGTTAATGATCTTGATACCTTCATTGATCAAGATGTTTTGAGGTTGATTGCCCTCTTCTTCAGTTACTTAGAGTGTAATCAATAATCATTACTGCTACAGACTTCACCGTGGTAAGGTGCTATGGTTTCTCTGTTCTTTCCTTTGACAATATTTTTAGACATGCTAGAAAGAATAATCTTTTCATTTTAATGTTACCTTAATATTTTGCTTTTTAATAAGCAAAATTTGGAAAATATGCAGTTGATGTACAGTATAGTGAAAATGTGTGATAGATTTTAGTTGACCCATATAATGCTACAATTTACAGTGTGCACTGCTTAGAAAAATGTGTTTTATAAGGCTTGCAATCTGTGCTCCATAAAACCTATTTGAAAATTTTATGGTTTATTAATACCAGTTACTGAATAACTGCTACTCTGTTATTTAATATTTCTGTTGTGCCAATGTAATTTTCCACTCAGATATAAATAAACACAAATATACGGGAATTAGATATTAGTGATCTCTCTTATAATTTAAGGGAAGGGTTTATTATTTTAAAGAATGTAACCTCGCTTTATTGATAAATTTGAAAGAAAAGTATAGGAGAAACCAGCAAGGGTGAAAATCTTGCTAGCACAGATATAAATACTGTACCTAACACATTGAAAATAATTTGGCAATTAAACCCAAGTGAGATGGAGTGTGTTATGTGTTATGCCTTCGTCAGTCCTTACAGACTTGGAGAGAAACTATGAATCATTCATAGTTTCTCTCCGAGTCTGTAAGGATTGACAAAGGCATAACACACTCCAGCTCTCTTGGAGTTATTTGCCGAAATATTTCCAATGTGTTAGTTACAGTATTTATATCTGTGCTAGCAAGATTTTTACCAAACTATGGGACTCTCGGTCCTTGCTAGTTTCTCCTGTCCTTTCCTTTCAGTTTTATCATACCTAACTGCGATGGTTCATTTTCCTTAATACATTTCTTTATTGTACATATCGATGCCCCTGCGTCAAAAGCGACCATCTACACTTTCCAGATTTCCGACAAAATGACTATCTACACTTTCCGCCGCCGAGCATCTGCAATGTTAAGCTTATGGCCGCTAGTCAAGTTACAGCACTGCTCGGAAAGTGTGGATAGGTAGGTTTTGTTGGAAATCTGGGAAGTGTAGATGCTCGCTTTTGACACGGAGGCATCGATATTATTTATGAAATATATAATAATCTGGCTCCCTAATATGTTTCTTACTGGATCTTTCTTTCCCTTGGTAATTATTTTTTAAAATTTGTTATAGGTTTGATTTACGTTCACTTGACGCTAATGGTCCAGAAGATGAAGAGGGTATTCGTCGTGCAGCAGAAATGGTCCATGCTATGATAGAAGAAGAGATCAAAAATGGCATTCCATCTCATCGTATTGTTTTAGGAGGATTCTCTCAGGTATTTTATACTGTACCATAACTGATTATAAAGAAAAGAAATACTGTAATAATTAAAAAACGATTTGATAGAAAAACACAAATAAATTGGCAATTTTGGGAAAAAGTAGTAGGTAGGGATGCTTTGAGAGAGAAAAAATAATTTAGGCCCAAAATAAGCATTTTCTCTCTCTCACACAAGGCACCTGCACCACCGTCATAATATATACACCCACTGTTCCACAATTGTTTCAATCTATTTATGTGTTTCTGTATAAAATCTTTTTATTTATGAAGTATTGCAAAGCTGACTTTTATTTAATTAATTCCCTAATTCTCAAAAGCACTTGTTTCTTATTTGCTTTATATTAAATAAATTTATTGATCAAAGACTACTAATAGAAAGAAGATAAGTGTATATAATAAAACATTTTACAGGGAGGTGCCGTTGCCATGTATTCTTCATTACGTTACCCTCAGCCACTAGGAGGTGTTATGGCTTTATCCTGCTGGTTGCCCATGCATCGTCAGTTCCCTGCAGTAAGTATCTTCTTGTGCCTTAGTTAAGTAGACTACTAAGCCTTTTTAATAGTGAAAAGAAGAGAGGTGTTCATAATAATAATTATTACCCCGCAAATTGATAAACAGTACATTAGAGAATTTTTGTGCTTTATAATTTTTTTACTTTTTAAGTATTAAGTATTTCTGTATTATTTTTAATTTATAATTATTTGTTTTAATCCCAGTTTTATTATCATAAATTAGCATTATTATAGTATCAGATATTGTATCAATTTTTGCTATCATTCTCACAAGAAATTATTATCAAATAAAATAAATAAGAGAAAGAGAGACCTGTTCCTGGTATAAAGTGTTGCAAGAAAATGATTTAAAGTCATCTCCACTTGAATATTATTGGAGTTAACGCTTCTCCAGAGATTATTGCTATTCATTTTTTGGTGAACATGTAATTAGCATTTTGATGTATTTGGCAGAATTTGTACCTTATGTGTGAGTTTCTCAGCACCAAAATTAAAAACTAAGTAAGCATAATCTACAATCTGTGTTTTCAAGATAATCATGTGGAAATGACAGACTGACCTTCAACTATCACATGTTACTGTATTGTGTGAACCTCGCATAACTTTAGAAAATTATTTTAATGAGATATTGTATGTTCAGTACAGTAATATATTATAAATTGTTGCAATTACAGGCTGCTCTGGGTAACTTGGAAATTCCATATGTGCAATGTCATGGTGACTGCGACCCAGTGGTGCCATACAAGTGGGGTCAAATGACTGCCTCACTGATTAAGCAGTTCCTCAAAAATACAGAATTTAAAACTTATCGTGGAATGATGCATGGATCTTCTGATGAGGTAATTATGTCAATCAAAATTTTAAATACCTGACGTTGGCCAAATTTTCTAAAATTATTTACTCCTTAACTAAAGCTCATAAAAAAGTGAAATGAAACCTAAAAAATAGTGCAACATCAAGCATTAATTCAACTTTTGTTTCACGTTCCTATGAGCTATACTTTGGAGATAAATAATTTTTGAAAATTTTGCCAAAGGCACCCCAGCAGGCCAAAATCATCACTCCACTTGACGGTACAGTACAATAATAAAATTTTTGAAGGAAAAGGATTGTAGAAACCAGCAAGGGCCTTACCCTAGTGAAGAGTCCCATTGCTCAGTAAAAATCTTGCTACCATTAAAAAAAAGATTAAAAAAACAATAATTAAAAATAAATTAATAAAAATTAAAACTCTAAAAACACGCTTTATTTCTCCTGCAACTTAGTACTGAAAGCTATCCATTTTTTTTAATATATATCTGTGTGCTAGCAAGATTTTTACAGAGCTATGGCACTCTATTCACTATGGTGAAGACCTTGCTGGTTTCTTCTATACTTTTTTTTTTTTTTTTTTTTTTTTTTTTCCCCTTCAAATTTATTCTTTTTAACTTCAATGGTTTATTTTCTTAAACATCTCTGACATTTATCGTATTGTATGGTATAGAACTCATTTTCATTTTTCGTAAACACAATGTGTTTTCTTTCTGCTGCTGTAAACTCCATATAGAAAGAACTTTTGCTATGTTCATGATAAATTCACTTGAAATGTTCCAACCTGATAGAGATCATATGCAAATATTGTATCTTAGTAGTAACAACAGTTCAAATTAATGATAAATGTCTGAATTCAAAGTATGAAAATTCTAAAAAAACACACAACAAATCTCTACTTTTTCAGGAAATGAGAGACTTGAAAGGATTCTTAGAGCGAGTACTGCCACCTGTTTAAAATGGTTATTTAAATCAAATTTACACCACCAAAAAAAAAAAAAAGAAAAAAAAGTTAATAATAATAATAAAATGCACTTAATAAAATTGCCAGCCAGCATCTTCCCAAAGGCAGGACCCCTGGGTACATTAAATAATAATAATTCTAATTATAATCAATAATAATAATAACAATGATACATTCATTTTTAATGTAATTATAATAATAATAAAACAAAATATTTTAGCAAAATCCACTTTGTAATCATACAAATAATAATAAAAATTTGTAGATATAAAAAAAAAAAAGAGAGTGAGGTACATTAGTGACTGAAATGGTGATATTTATAAGCTCTAAAAGCACACATCGGAATTATAAAACCATAAAATATAATATTTATTACAATTGTAACATTTAAGGGTAATAATGGTGTGTCTACATTTGACCAACTTTTATTGACTTAAACAATTGAACTTCTAGCTTGTTATTTTAGATATAAATTACTTTTCATAAAAAAAGAAAGGACAGAAAAACCTATGTTATTAGGTTATTACCCAACTGCGGTGGTTTCTTTTCCTTAATTATTTAGACTTTGCTTTTGAGAACAAATTATTATTATTATTTTCCTACTTTTTTTTAGTACAATTTTATGTAAAATAACAAAATAAAGTTTATTACAAGCGGTTCTAAAATTGAAACCATGAATTAATATTAGTAATTTTGTAAAGTATCTAGACTGGGGGTGCTAAAAGTTTATAAACATTGCTGTTTCTTAAAAAAATGAATAAAAAAAACAAAAAAAAAAAACATATATAATAAGATTATTTTTGCTCCGCAATAACACTATATTTTCACCTTGTCCAAGAAAAAAAAAAGGACAGTTAGTTTAAATTGCCAGTATCGATAAAAAAAAATGGAAACTGTTATTATAATGCAGTATAATAAAAAATAACAATAATTTTTAGCTGTACATATATCATATAAATACTGTAAAGCAAGTTTTATTCACTTTATTATATGGGAATGGAAAAATAATAACTTTAAAACATATTTCATGAGGCACCCAATTGTATACCCTCGTGTAATTTATGATCAATCCAACATAAAAAAGCTCCATACTGGAATCTTGGCCTACACTGAAAGTTTTATATGGCGTCATGATGATTTACCATTTTATATAATTTAATGTGATAATTATGCAAAGTTTGTAAGCAAGTTAATTGTAAATACATTTTGTTTTCCAATTGTGTCACTGATGGGGAGTAAAGTCTTTAAGTAGATTAGCAATCCAAGTGCATTGATGATAAAAAGTATACAAATGTCATGTGAACTATGAGAGTATTGCATCATTTCTTTAATTGGTCAATTCATTTGAACGAGCTAATTTTAAGAAATGATATACGATATTTTTCTCTAGTTTACTTGACAGCTGCTGTGATCTTCATGTTTCAAACATTCTCATCAATACACTTTGAATACTCCTTTCAGGTTTAAACTCTTGTGTTGGTATTATTATTTTTTTTCTGGGTGTAATACTGCAAGTATAATACGTAATTTGAATGAGGTTTGAATTATCCATATAACTGTCAAATTTCCATTCCTATATATTGCTAAATAAAATTTTAAACATAACCATTTTTTTCCATCAAACACAACAACCAACTTTCAATCACAAATATAATAAATAATTAACATTTTTTCTTCAACTTAATAAAAGAGCAATATTTTTAAGAGTACATTCTGAATGTGCTTATTAATAGAGTGACCTTAACATAAATATGTAGATGTATAAATTATGTAGTATAAATATACATAAAATGTATAATTAGTTTTAAATTAAATCATTTTTTATATATATAAAAATTGCAATTGTTAATGAAAAGAAAAATCACACCAATATTATTTTTATTTATATTGTTATTTAGATTTAATTAGATACTAGTATATAAATTTTAAAAGTCAATCAGAGAAATAAAGAAACTTCCTGGACATTATTTTGGGCATAAGTACTATGAATGATAAGTCATTAGAAATGACTTAGACTAACAAAGGAAAAAAAAAATAATAATAAGTGGAAAGGCCAAATTTTGTCTTACACTTTAATGAGAGGCAATGTTTGATGCCTTATAATTTGTTAAATTATGGTCCTACTCATATTCAGAAGTGTTCAGTATACATCTTAAAGCTGTGTTCTTATAATGGACATACGATTCTGTGCAAAAACACATATTTTCTTATAATTTTTGCAGTAATAGAAATATGGTAACTTATTTAGAATCTTATGCCCATTTTAAACACTATACTTTTTGGATGAATTTTAAAATTCTATGCTAGTATTCAATTATGTATGTAAGTGGTAAGCTGTTGATATTATAGGTATGTATTTTCGTATCTAGAGTATCATCATTGATTTAATTGCTAATTCAATTAAATGTTTTGTTTTCTAGTATAAGGGTCAAATTGACTATATGCACCTATATTTTCCCAAGCATAAGATAAAACCAAAATATAACGTTTGCTTTTGTTTTAAGGGCTCCTAAAATTAGAGAGCATAATTTATATTTTAATGTTATTATTTTTTTTTTTATTGTTAATTCATTTTTAGTGCAATTAAATTATAAGCTGAAGCAAACTTTTTATAAGTTATTTTGATTAAAAAATGTATGTTAAACCAGCAGGTATGTTTTAGCTATACTTAAAATATGATTTTTATTTGGTGAGCTGTTTTTATAAGCAAATATTCGAGGGCTACACGGCATTTTGGTACTACTGCAATCTCCGCAGGTGCAATTTTTGGCACATATGAAATCTTCGCCACACCTACTAATAACACACCTGTGCAGGTTAAGCATATAAAGATGTTTCAAAAGAGGGGAGTGCGGAGAATACAGAAGTGCCAAAATTGCACCCGCAGAGATTGACATAGTACCAAAATGCTGCGTAACCCTTGATATGTTTTTAAATTAGTATTTCTTGATTTCATAGTGGAAAAATATTTTTTTCCTCCTGTGGAATTTTTAAGTGCTGTAATAAATACAATCCAAAATTAATTTTTTTATGTTTTGCAATAATTTGAAATTTATTTGAATAAGTGCAAATTTATTTTAGATATATTTTAGTATCTATATTTATATTATTGCTTGAATAAAATGATTATTTGTAGCTATAATTATTATAATATAGGATATTATTTTGATTTTTATGTGTTATCATAGGAAAAGTGTATCAGAAAAACTAACAATAAAGTATTATTCACATGATGCGTAAATTTGACGCGTGTTACAAAGTTGGAACAATATAAACAAATGGAGCAGTTAGCATTGCTTTTGAAAATTACATGTGAACGGCTCCATTTGTTTACATTGTTCCAACTTGGTAACGTGCGTCATATTTACGTTTCATGTGAATAATACTTTAAGCTCTAAACTATAACAATGTCTATAACTACAGGTGGAGATCTTGATATAAATTGATTAATTAATGTTTTTACTAAGAAGAAAACTTGTTTTCAAAGGGTGAGGGTTAGGTACACCTAATTCACGTAGCCCCCTTCTTCTGTTGCTTAGAAAGTATTCACTCAGTCTAAATATTTGTGTATATTGTGTGATACTGATGACCTATGATGACCTATACTGACCAGTATAGTGACTGATTAGTTGATTTACATAATTTGAATCGGCATCATACTGGTCAGTATGATGACCTATACTGACCTTCATCTATGTTATGAAAATCATCTTGGTAATGAGCATTGTGGTTTTCTTATGGTAGTTTCTTTGGTACCATTCTAACCATGCAAAATGATTTATAATTTCCTTAAAATCAACATTGTATAAATTTGTTATCCCTATTATAATCTTGAGTGTAAAAAAAAAAAAAAATTATGCTCCATCATATTTAGGCTCATATTATGTGTGTGTGTGTGTGCGTTTATTTATCATACAATTAAAAATTTTACCCTCGCATATATATTTTTAAAAGATGAAATTGTAGTAAACAGATAGATTTAAATTATAGTTGTGTGAAGTAAAAAAAAAAAAAAAAAAATTAAAGTATTTTATCTTTGTCAGCCATCAGTCGCGTCGCATTCCAATCCATTGTAAAATGCAGAAAGTTTTTGAACAATAAAGTTTTTTGTCAAAATATTATATCGTATTTTATATTCCTGCTACTGATTTGGTCAAAGTATTTTTAAAAAATGCAAAGCAAATCAAGTAAAATATGAAGAGAGGAAAGGGGGAAAAAAATGTAATAATTCTTCTGCTTTTCTGACTTGATGCTTATGCACATAAAACTTTTTTTTTTAATACAATTGAAAGGGCGATGTTTAGACCTGAAAAATGTCTGGCCCACTCTTAAACCTGACCCAAACATGGTTAGAACTAAAAAGGAGATAGCATTGATGATTATAATTCAAAATAATAATAATAGTAATAATGTAATAATAAACATAAAAAAAACTTATTCAATCAAAGAGCGTTGGTAACACAATAAAAAAAAGAGGAAATAATAATAATAATATGCTCTAACAAAACAAAGAAATTAATATTATATTTTATAATGAATTAGGAAGGGGTGAAAGAAGCAGAGAGAGAGAGAGCTAAGAAGTAGAGTTAAAATAAATAAAAAATGTTTTAAAAAATATGTATTATTAATACCTATGTGTTATTAAATTTATAGTCCTAACTACAGTATTTTTTTTTTTTTTTTCAAAAGATTGCTTAAAGAATGACCCTTCAATGCTAACAGATAGGAAATTAGAGGTCCCCTGCTGTTTTCTAGATAATAAGGAGATAATAAAAGGTTTTTCACTCCCAACTTTTTATTACAGTATTATTATTATTTCAAATAAATTCTAAAATATAGTATAAAAGTTAAAATTGTTGCTTCTTCTTCTTCTTATTTTTTTTTAATTACCTATACTGAGAAAAAAGATAAAAAACATGTGAAGGTGCATTCACCTTTCATTCATTTGTTATAAGTTATAACTTTGCACCATAAAGTATAATTATTCCCATGCACGACAATACTATGAAACAATTTGCGTTACAAAGTTATAGCAAAGAAATTAATATGCAAATGCAATATAAATGTAGAAATTGGTATAATAATAATAATTCCATTACAATATATTTATAATCAATACTTTATTTCAATTTTACTTAACTTACAAAATTGCATTCAAACATTCCTATTAAAAATTACTCAATAAAAAAAAAAAAAATAAAAATCAAATACTAAAAAACATCACAATAAATGAAGGCTTTAAATATTATAGATTAGGCTCTTACAATTACTTTTCTAGGCTAGTGATATGATTATTTTTGTGCTTTTTTTGTGCTTTTATTCAAACATATTAGCTTAAAAACTTCTGCATTTTTTTTTTTTTTTAGAAATAATAAATATAATAAGAATAGTATAAAAAAAAGCAGTATTGGGCCCCTTTCAAAAGAAAAATGTTGATGTATGTATACATTATGCAACATTAAATTTGGTACAAAAATTATCCTTAAAAATGTGCAACAAAAGTATCCCTTTTTTCCCATAAAAAATTATTAAGAGTTACCATCAAGTTAGCCAAATTTTCAAAAAATTATTATTCCACGTGAAACAAAAACATAGTGCTAAAGTCAAGCTTTACTAACTTTTGTTTTGCGTTTTATGAGGTTTTCATGGGAAATAAATAATTTTTGAAAGTTTGACCAAAGTCACGCCCCTTGATGGTATTGGCAATCTCTCATTTAAAATGAGAGAAGTCATTTATAATAAGATAAATAGGGTCTATGCATTCATGTGTAAGTCGACACCATGTTGGATCACTCAATAACATAGCCCGCATAGGAAAATAAAACATTTTGCAAGTTTAAAAACACTATGAATAATTTTGAGAGCATTGATGCAGCTAATAGGTTTCATTATTATATCAAGTATGTGAGTAAAATAATAACAACAAATAAATTACTGTTTCTTAAAGAAAACTAGTCAAAAACTATGTTTGTCCTATGCTGAGCAATGCTGTTTGTCACTCCAGTATGGCGTCGAAGCGTATTAAATATGACGTTATGTGTTTACACCCTTAGAATAAGTTTTTCAGAGTTTTGAAAATGGCCCATAAAATATAAAGTTGTTATTATGTGCATAGTTTTGTTCTATTATACAAAAAGCAGCAGTATAACAATATTGGGATAAAATAGTTTTTTTCTCTCTCTCTTTCTTTCATTTTCTTTTGACTAAAAGTTTTGTGCTAAAAAATGCCCAGCATTTTGTGCAAATATTAAAAATTTAAAAGATATAATGACTATACATATATTGTATCTATAGTTAACATTCAATTAAAATTTTAAGAGACATCGGCAAGAAGCAGGCACACTTTAGCATTTTTTTAGATCAGAGATCATACTTACATTATATAGGTACTACGTATTTTTCAGATTCACAACAAAGAAAACAATAATTATATTATGCATAAAATTGAACACTTAATCATAAGACTTATAATTTTAAAAAATAAAATACTTATGCCTATTTCTTTTCTCATAATAAGATAAATAGCATGTTCATGTGTAACATTAATATTTGTATGAATTATGAAATAAATTGGACTGAATGGAAATTTAATGGTGTTAAATAGAGATTGCATGTACTCAAATTTATTACAAATATTGAAATGTGTGAACATTATTTTCCAGCAAACTCACATCTACATATACCACTTGCCCACTTGTTTAACATTGCAGAAGGTATGACCTTACCTGAGTTTAACAGGTATCCAGAAGTGGGACAGTGGTTCAGTCAGACAAATTAATAACTATAGGCGTAGAACACCTTGAACAAAAAATTTGTCTAATATCCTAACATACCTGAAAATAAACACTGATTTGAGATTTGACCAGTCATTGATTTTTATTTTTTTTTCCATTCACATAATGGTGAGTGCGGTCTCTGACATCACAGCTTGCCTGGTCCATGCAAGCGTTAAACAAGTGAGCTGTGATGCCACTGTTCACACGTACCATTGTGTGAATGGAAAATAAATTAGAAATCAATGACTCTGGCCAAATTAACGTATCAGTTATGTTAGGATATTAGACATGTTTTTTGTTCACACCTTTATCAAGTGCATTTTTTTAACCTGTTTTTATCATGTGTTTACTGGGTTAGCATTGTAAATAAGGTTTGGATTTACAATAAAAAAATCCAACTTTGATTAAGTATAAAGACATAAAATATAAATAAATGTAAAATTAAGCTGCTTTAATACATAGCTGCCAATTTAAAAAGTTGAAATAGTCAATCGTTAAAGAAAATATATGAGAATTGACAACTTGCTATAGAAAATATTTTATTACTGTTAACTTAAATTGATTAAGGAATTTAATTAAGGAGGTAGACTACCAGTAATATTTCACAAACTGCGGAATGGTTACGGAATATAACATTAACATGAAATTATGATACAATGTTACTTTAAAGTTTTGTTATGGTAGCACATTCTATAAGTAAATAAGTAGCCCACTTTAAAAGTTACATTTAAATGTTGAGTATTCAAATTTTAGTGCCAATTCTGATTTAAAGACAGATTCTTTAAGTATAACAAGATTTTTTTTTCTTTTTATGTAGCCTACTACAAATCAAGAGATGGGGCTTAAAAAAATAGCAAAAATTTGTCCCAAAACCCATTTGTATTACTGTATAAGGGTATTAAAATTATATTTATGCAGCCAGCACATTTTCTATTGAATACTGTTTTAGCATGACATCATGGTGAGACAAAAATTGCATCATTTTGCAATCAGCACAATCTTGCATGGTTACATTTTGGGTCTTGGTAAAAATAAGCACCAGTTTTGGAGATCCCATTGTATGTTTGATAATTAGAGAGCGGAAAAATAGTCTTTAGACTATTGTCAATATTGAGACTATTAAGGTATTTTTAACATTTGAGACTATTTTGATAAAAAAGAGACTATTTTTCCGCTCTCTATTGATAATTTTAAAAGGCATGTTGTCAGTCCTACAGTATGTTTTTCATTTAAAAAAAATTCTATATTTTATAATTAAAATAATTATTTTAACAAAAATTTCAACACAAGTAATTAAATAAATATTTTTGAATGGTGTTTATTGTATTGATGGTTGTGTATATAAAAAAAATTACAGTATTTTTAAAAATTCAATTATCCGAGGGACTCAGAGACTTACAGTCCCCAAAAGCTATGAATACTTCAAGTTAATTTTAAAATTGATCGATTAGTTGTACAATACAACTAGTATGTTATTTCGGGGGATTGTTCAAAAAGTGGAGATATTGCCCAGCATTCACAGAAACTTTGGACTGTATAGTATTAGTATCCTACCTTATTTTAATTTTTTTCATGATTAAATGAATTTGATTACAAAATTCCATCAAAAGAACATTTTTTTTTTTTTGTTTTGTATGCAAGATGCCAATTAAATATTTAGCAGCAATAATAGCAGCGTTCTCAAGCAATAACAAATTAATATTATCATATATTTGATAAATAAGATTTTGTTTTGTTAAATTAACAAAAAATATATATTAAGAGTTTATTAGATGATAAACATGTAGATAATTAGAAAATTTGAGGAAACAGAGGGTATCGACCTTTAGTGCTTTTAGCTGACAAACAGGGACCCCAGTGGAAAAAATAATTTCTAACCCAAACAGAAAATCACTAACAGCTCAAGCTATCCCAATTTTCCAATCAATCTCTATAATATTTCTCATCTAATCTTCATTTTGTTTAAAAGTTAATTTTCTTTTTTAAACGTGTAAATTTTATTGTTTGTGCACATTATTTTAAGTGCACACGTTAAAAGTTTTGTTAAATAGAAGTTAATTTTATCATTATTATTAACTGATTATGAAAATAAATTATTAATTTTCATATTAAGGTAGAGACAGCGGTAAAAATATCGCGTTTTTATTGTGACAGCGATAGTAAATTGCTCTGATTGGCTAGTGCAAACCCACTAACCAATCAGAGAGCTAGTTTACAATCGCTGTCACAATCAAAACACGATATCTTTAGCACTGTCTCTATATCTTTAAGGTTATATATTAACCCTATCACATATATTTATATATTTATTTTTTTAATAAACATTTCCCTCCCTTACTTATATAAATTATAAAATATTGTCATGCACAACATAGATCACATTAAATAATTTTGGTATAAATTATGTAAGTACAGTATATAATGTTATTTTCATCTAATTGGGATTTTTAAACATTCTTCTGTTTCTGATAGCGCTGATCGAAGTTCTTTTCTAGCTTTATGGATGACAAAAGCCATAAGTAGACATCCAATTATTATCTGTAAATATGAAATTACATTGTATAGTTTATTAGCACATACAAATAGAGAAAAGATGCTTTGCTATGAATGTATAATGGTTATATACATTGCGACGCCTCCACGTCAAAAGTGAGCATCTACACTTTCCAGATTTCCGACAAAACGACTATCTACATTTTCCGAACAGCGCTGTAACTTGACTAGCGGCCATAAGCTTAACAATGCAGATGCTCGCTGGCAGAAAGTGTAGATAGTCATTTTGTCACAAATGTGGAAAGTGTAGATGCTCACTTTTGAAGCGAAGGCATCGATTTGTGGCATTTTAAAAAAGTATCTGGTCTTTATATAGGGTGTGTACGCATGACGTCATTCTGAATGCTTTTCGATGCTCTTCTTGAGCAATGAATAACATTGCTCAGCATAGGACAAACGTAGTTTTTGGCTATTTTCTTTGGAAAATTAGCTCTTTTCTGGTCATTATTATTTTTCTTGCATACTTGAGGTACTAATTCAACCTGTTAACAGTATTAATGCTCTCAAAAAAATTGCAAAGTATTTTTAAACTGGCAAAATGTTCCATTTTCCTATACCTGCCAATGTTATTTAGTACTCAATTATGACGTCAACTTTAACATGAATGAAACCACCCTATAGGGCTGAAAATGGTTAACTAGAAAAAAAAGTGTACACTCCTCCCAACAAGATCTAAAATCCTACCACATTGTCCATGTTTCCATGGGGTTAACTTTGATGCGAACAGTCAGAGTTTTTCAGGAGATTGAGTGTATATTAAGCTGCTCTTGAAAAATTGTCAATATAAGATAATAACTACGTAGCAACTACAATAAATCATGCAGGAAAAATCAACTTGTTCATATTGAGCAAATATAATAAAAAAATAAAGCCCTAACACAGATAAAAAAAAAAATGAAGCATGGGAGATAGTGAGATTTATTAATTAAATTATTCTCTGCTCATTCCCCTCTCTGAAGGTGTTTCTGTATCTACTCAATGTAGTTACTCCAATCTCACTACCAATTTTTCTTTATTAATTTTTTTCTTTTCTCTCTCTTTCACTCTATAAACTCCTTTTTTACTAGTTAATTATAGCAAAGTAGACATTTAAAAAGTTTAAATAAATATATAATGGACACTTGTACACTATAATGTCAAAAGTCTACCTGATCTTGATTTTTGATCTTACAAATTTCAATCTGGTATTTTTATTATTATTTTTTTTCAAGGCAAGTGGACTTTGGACATTATAGAGTAGAATACCCCTTGATTTCTAATAAGTATTTTATATGTCAATTAAGTCATCTGTAATGATTAAAAAAAATGGCCTGATTATTTTATATCGATGCCTCCGCATCAAAAGCGAGCATCTACACTTTCCAGATTTCTGACAAAACGACTACCTACACTTTCTGCCGATGAGCATCTGCAATGTTAAGTTTATGGCCGCTAGTTGAGTTACAGCGCTGCTCGGAAAGTATAGATAGTGATTTTGTCGGAAATCTGGAAAGTGTAGATGCTCGCTTTTGACGTTGAGGCATCAATATATGAACATTTAATCTTTGTCAAGTGTACTTCAATTATTATAATCAGTTAGCATAATGTTTAACTAACCTGTACTGCAAATACCAGGTACCCAGTAGCGGCTGTTGAATCATCCGTGAGAACATCTTCCATTGATCTCAAAGTTGAGCCAAGATATACATTGATTAGCTGTGTAGGTAGAAGACCAGTCACTGAGGCAAGTAGGTATGTACTATCGCTCACTGAGCTAACCTAAAAAAAAAAAAAAAACATATATATAATAGGTAGTTGAAATAGTAACAAAATTATAGAAATAGGAAAACAATTGCAGCTATATTTGAAAGCACTTTTTTTTTTTTTTTTTTTTACTACGTATGTAAAATAGCACTTAAAACTGATGCAAAAGATGACAAAGAACAGTAACAGAAAATATAATATACACAGATATGTTTATTTATGTTCTACACATTATCAGATGAGAGTTTTAAGTCCTAAATAAATAAATAAAAATGCTATTTTGGACCTTCCTTCCTTTTTTTATATAGACCTATATTTTTTTTATATAGATAGGCCAATAATAAAATTAAAAAAAAAAGTTTATTATGTAAATAAAAGGAAATAAAAAAGTTTTAAAAATTAAAGGACATTGTATATGACAAATTATATTACATGAAAAATATGGTTTAAAGAAGCAAAACTAATGGGACATAGGATTTTAATTGCAAGCTCTATGCCGCAACATAGACAGAATTTTTGTTAATGCCATGAATGTATATTATTACCATGGTAATATATAAACATAACATTTAAAAAAAATCCTTATCTTTTCTTTATATAAAGCTTGCACACACAACCCCCCCCCCCTTTTTTTTTTTTTTTTTTTTTCTTTTTTTTTTTTTTTTTGCTTTTTGTATATTTGAGATAATGACACTTTCACTCTCAGCTGACAACATGATAACATGATCTTCATATCTCTACATTGCTTTAAAAAACAAAGCTTTTGATTGTGTTGAAGTGTTCTTTTATTTTATATCAAGGAATGAAAGAAACATGAAAAAGATTGTTTATTACATTTCAAAAAGCATTTATCACAAGTTAAGTTTGCATCCAAACATGTGCAACTAAAGCATTCATTTAACTATCATTCAAAAATACAGATATATACTACTGTAATCAATATTCTTTTGGCCATCTTTCATTATTCTATTGCCCAATTGTAATGGTGGGTTTTTTACTATTATTTTCTTTAGCATTTTCTTTTTATTAGTACATAATCAATATTCCCAAGACTATTTAAATTTATAATAGGAACTTTAATGGGTCTCATTCTAATGAAAAAAGAAATAAAATTAATCAAAGGCAGATGAAAACGTGTTTTATGGTAGAGACAGTGGTAAAAATATCACATTTTTATTGTGACAGCGATAGTAAAGTAGCTCTCTGATTGGCTAGTGGCAGCCCGATTTAGTTTCAATTTTAACCAGCAAAGGAGTTTAACAATATTTATTTTGTTTATTGATTTGATACTAATATAGTTTCTCAAAGTCTGAAATGACTGATGAAGGCAAACAACTCTGTTTCATTTAGAGTATTTTTAGTGGAGAGCTGCCAAAGTATTTATTATCTCTTAACCAACAAGATTTTCACTAAACTCTATATTATAGGACATATGATTGATAAGACCCTTGTTGGTTTACTCTAGAGATATCTCCAGTTTACTCTACCCTTCCCTTTTAATTTTATCATATCCACCCGTCATGATTTAAACATGATTTACAATCCTTAATTTATCTGATGAGAGTTTGTTTCAGGGAGTAGGTGACCGGCTGATATCTTACAAAACTGAATGGTCACAAAATGTAAAATTAACAGAAAGTAAGGTGAAATGTTAATTAAAAGTTTAGTTATATCAAATACATGCAAACACCAGTAAATAATTAAGTTACGTATTCCACTTTAGAGATAACATAAAACTGAAAATTTATATTTCAGCACCAACTTTTAGGTCAAATTAAAATTTTTTTATTTTAAAACCTATTATTAAAACCTTCTTTGAAACTTTTTTTTTTTTTTTTTTTTTTTTTTTAAATTACAGGATTTGTTTTGCTGGAAATACATGCAACAAGAATACATAACAAGAATTATTGTGAAAATAAAGTTCTTCTCTCTCTCTCTCTCTCTCTCTCTCTCTCTCTCTCTCTCTCTGGACCCACTATCTCCACAATAAATTAAAAATGAATAAAATACTTACTGCAAAAATTGTATTCTGTAATCCAAATGGTATTGGCGTAAGTCTTGCAAATAAAATAACCTTGAAAGCTTGATGACCAGAAATAACATTTAATAATGCTCTAGCATTTTCACTATTAAATAATTTTTGAACTGCAAAATCTGCTAAATAATTCCTAATTATATAATGTGCAATTATAATTCCAAAAGTTGCAGTAGATGCTACTACAACTAACCCTTTTAAAATACCAAATAAATAACCACAAGCTAAATTTAAAAATATATAACCCCATGTAAAAGGAAAAGAAACTAATGTGAATAATATAATAAAAATAAAATATATTAGTATGGATTCTTGATTTTCAATCCATAGTAAAATTGATTTCATGTAGTCTTTACATTCAAATACAATAAATCCTAATGATGCTAATGTTAAACAGGAGAAAATACAATTGCAGAATGAACCAGAGCTTAGTAAATGAATTTTAATGTCATCCTCGGAAATGCTGCCTCGTTCCACATCCATATCTGTAAATTAAATGTTAAATTTAAGTTATTCATGTTCTCTTTTTATTCCAAAAATGTTACTACAATTACTTTTTTTTTTTATATACAGTAGGCCTATATCTTTATTTTTATATACATTATATTACTGTATTTATATGACCTGCCTGCAAGAAGAAATGTTTATATCCTGTAATAAATTTGATTGCAATATAACAATAAACAATTAAAAACTTGGGGAGTTAAACAATACTATCTACTGTAACAAGTTGCAAGCATAATGACTTTGTGTTCTTGTCTTGATTTAACATTTTTTCTTATGGGAGAATGGTAGCAGCTATAATTCAATTTACGGTTCTTTTTCCTCAATGTTGAAATTTTAATTACTGATGAGTATGACTCAAAATCATTATTTTTCCTGAATTTTAATCATGTTAGTTACAAATTATATTTTTATTCCATTGGTGTGAAATTCAGGAAAACAATGTCTTTAAAGCTCAGTAAACCACAGTAAAATTTCAACATTGAGAAAAATTTAATAAATAAATCTTCGGCTCGGAACACTTTTGTTGTATATGCAAGAGAGAGAGAGAGAGAGAGAGAGAGAGAGAGAGAGAGAGAGAGAGAGAGGAAATTAAGCCTTGGCATACCAGTTTACATGGGACAAAGGTTGAGATTCCTGTGATTTTTTTTTTTTTTTTTTTTTTTTCATATACAACTAAAATATTTTGAGCCGACAATATAAAATATAGAAAGGGAGGTGGGGATTTCATCACCAGTAACCTTGACATTGAATGAAATGTTTATAGCATGAACGAGAGGGAAATTTTTAAGTTCTCTTCTCTCAATGGACTTGGTATAAGATATAAGATTTTATTACATTCCACGGCATGTTGATGGGGATACTAAAATTGACCTCAAGTCAATATTTCTTAAAGTTTCATTTATCAAGGATAAACATTTCTATTATTGTAATAACCCATAAAAAAAACATTGCCGACTACCATTATATGGTGTGTTTTTTATCCTTTTTTGTTATTGTTACAGTAAATATATGCATAAGCATATCGGTGATTACCCATTAAAGTGAATGAACCACACTTCACAAATTTAGCTCAAAATGAATGATCTACACTTTAAAAATTCCAAGCTCCAAGAAGCGCCAGATGTAGATCATTTATTTTGAGTGAAATTTGTAAAGTTTAGTTTTTTCATTTCGACGGCTAAGAAACAATGTATAAACATGTATACTATATGAATACCTTGTGGTATCTTAATGTTGCAAAAATTCAAATTAAATTTTAACTCATTAAAAAGTATTGTATACTTACTTAATGTGCGTGTGTTTCAAATCAATAAATACATCAGGTAGATATCGTAATATCAATATTCGTAAAGAACGATATTATTCTGTTGCAGCTATCTCTGTAAATGAAAAAATAAAAATATGATAGTTTAAATAAGAGGACTGTACAATAACCTAGGTTTTTATCAGTCAAAAGTGCTGTAGACTTTTTATCGCTAAAATGTTGCTGATATCATATCAATTGCCTCATAGCTCATAGTTACCTGATTGGGGGGGAGGGGGGATGTTTATGAAGGCGGAGTTAGTTTCAGTGGATGAGATTAGATAACTTTACTAACTTAACCGATTATCATACCGACATGCTACACAATTACATACTGTATGCATGTCATACTAAATGTATGCATTTATAGGCCTATTGTACATAACTATATGTAATATGATTATTGTATCACATATGTATGTACATACATAACGGACGTATATTCATTGGTATATGCACTCTAACAAGTAATGAGAGAGAGACAAAGGTATGAGCATTAAAATTAACCAGTAAATGACAAAAATGAGAGTTAAAATACGAGAAATGACATGGCTCACGCACACCGGTAAAATGTTATCATTATGTATTATGCAATGATCGCACCGCATCAGCAGTGAAAGAATAGACATCAATAATGCTCATTTGATACCCATTATTTACCTTTTTATATATTCGTTTTTCATTATTTCATATTAAGAAAATAAAATATTATTCTTTACATGTAAAATATTGATTTTTTAACTGTTGCAAACAAAAAAACAATCGGAAGACATCGCAGCTGTTGGTCTTTATTTTTATTTTTTTTTCTGTGCAAAAATAAATGACCAACTTAGCAAAGTTAAAAACAATAACAAAGAAAAATGCTAATTAACAAACTATGATTTGTATATATTTTAATTCTTAGATTAATTAAAATAAAAAACTATGTAATATTTAACTAGAATTTTAATTAAATAACTGTAAGTAACAATAATATAATATAAAATTTATAATTTTAAAAGTTCCCTCTTTGGTAGTAAAAAATATTTACAAGTTTCACCACCAGAGTGCAGTTAAATAGTTAAAAAAAATTGAGAAAAATCATCTGTAAGGAAAATGTGTCGAAATGTAAAGAAAAATTAAATAATTAGACGTAATTAAGCGTTGATTTAGTTAATATTATAGTTGTGAATATATTATAAGTGTTGTCAGAGACAATATGATACGATTTATTTGGTAAAAATGGGCGCAAAGCCAAGTACTGCAAACGGAGGTAATAGTAGCCCCCGAGCTCGTACCTTTTCTGCATCATCTAGTGCCGATGTTGTTGCTTCTGCCTCGGGTTTTAGTCTCCTTAGAGCTTTACCTGGTATGTTAAGATCATAATTTAATATTAGACTAAAAATATACTTGAACTTAAAAGCTAGGGTTTCTTGATTTAGTTGTACAAGTCATGGTAACTTATATGACGTTATGATAACAATTTTTTTTCTTTCTTTTCATATGACCAATCGTTTTTCAGGGTCACAAAACGACACAAAAAGTAATCTAATAAACATACTGTCTATATTTAACCAATGACTCTCTCTTTAGTATAAACAATGTTATATTTAAGTACAAAAATTGTGCTTTAAATGATGATTAATACGATTATGTTCTTAACAAAAACAACTTATTTTGGGTACTGATAAAAATCTTTTAGCTGCATGGGTGTTCAACACAATCAAATTGTGTATGGTTTTCATATGGTTTGGCATTTAATTTTATGTTTAATTTTTATTTAAAAACATTAACTCTAAACTTAATAAGGTTCAATTATTTTTAAACGGCAATTCATAAAACCGGTAGGTATAATTAGGTGTTCATATTCATCGATTTTGTTATTAATAATATTTTAGCCCTCTTTTTTTTTTTTTTTTTTTTATGCCAGATTAAAATTAGTTTTATAAAAATATGGGCAAAATTTGACCAATGATAGGAGTGGTGTATTGACCAATTGTAACTTGGTTACCATAGCAACAACTGTCTCCAAACAATACGTTTTTTTTTTAACAATATAATATTAATACACAATAAAATAGTTGATTCTGGAAAAAAATAATAATAATATAAATATGGTATGCCTTGATATGGTACCATAATATTACGATGCATTTTTAGGCTAAAAATGAGAACGGGGTTTAAATTAAAAGTTGAGGATTTTTTTAATTATTATTTTATATTGTACACCAATGTATAAAATTTACAGACATTAGAGGGACACAATTATATGCATCACTATATGCAAAAATTTGAATTTCATTTAGAATAATTTTGTAAAAATTTAATCTCCACAGGTTTATGGTACTTTAATGACTAATGAGAAAGACCAAAAAATAAAAATAAATAAATGAGTGATTTTATATTCTTAAAAGGCACCTCATTTCAAATCAAAATTGATATGCAATGTTCTATAAATATAAATTTAACAAATTTGTTAAATTCATTTACTTCATTTACAATTAATATTTAAAAATACTTAAAAAGAGGGTCTCCGGGAATAATGTTTTCAAACTAAAAAAAAATCGCTCATCAATTGATTCAGGATGACTCCCTTCTTTTAGAATTTTTTTAATGCAATAATAATAATAGTAAAAACTTTTGGTCTTCCTGGTTGTATTATTATCAGCAGACCGCGATGTTTATTGGGATGTTGACTTTATTTGTTTTAAAAAATTATTTCAGCGTTCTTTCTCTCGTAAATTGTGTTAAAAAACAAACATGATCTGCTGATAACTGTAGCCTTTTGATAACTAGCAATGTTACCATACCATATTATACACAAAATACTTTAAATATTATACTTAAAATAGGAAGCAGACCATGGGCATAATTAAAAAAAAAAGCGCATAAAATTTAAAATAATATAATTTAGTACAGTAAGTAATAATAAACAAATTTTAGGTGTATAATAGACGCTTGCCTATGAGTTGGGCATGTGTAAGGCTTGATTTTCAATTTAAAAAATTGTAGTAACACGTATCTAAAGGAAGAATTAAAAAAAGAAAAAAAAATCGCACACTTTGCCGTATTTTACATGACTGAAAATAAATTTAATTCTAAATTAAATATTGACATAAATCAATAAAATCATTAAATTTTACATAATTTTTTTTTGTAGTTATTGTATAAGCTAGATGCTAGATGTTTGAATAACTTTGTGGACCTTGTTTTTAAATAATAACAATATGACCAGCTAGACCCGCATTATCCAATACAGTAATGTTTACAGACTGTGGACGCCGCTGGACACCTCTAATACCAACAAATAATGGTTACTGTCCACAGGTGCAGTGTCCAGTGATAGACTACGTGCAAGGTCATTATCAAGTGTTCCAGATGGACACGCAAGGACACAAGAACCACTGTCCATACCACCGACAGCTACCAATGCAAATAATGCTCCTCCAGCTCCTAGAGGATTTGCAATCTCAGAAAGTCCTGCAGAGACAGACTCAAGTTCAGAAGATCAAGGGGTGGAGATTGGACCCAGTTTGGCAACTTTAAGCCTTGGAACTGGTCGTGTTTATGCTGCTCATTCTTTACCATCACATATTTGGAATTTAAATGGTAAGTACAATTTGTACTTTATGTATTTTTGTAATGGGTGTTACTGCTGACTACATATTTAAAAGAAAAAGAAAATAAATAAAAGAAGGACGAGAAGGAAAAAAAAAAAAAAAAAAAAACGTGTCTTGAATATCTGACTAAAAAATTTCCTACCTAGGCGCAGTAATTTTCTTAAAATCAACGAAAAACGCTTCATTTAGGGCCTCACAATGCTACCTAAATCATAGAAAAATAAGAAGCCATCCTCTTTTTTTCCAGTGGCACTTGTAAATGGTTCCATTGTAAAACCCAATAAAGTGAGACTGGGTAACTTGAGATTACTGTATATACAGTTTATACATATTTAAATTTTGTCTTACAAGTTAGATCAAATGTTTATAGATTATGTAATCGATTTTATTATGTAAGTTTTGTGGCATTTAATAGTTGCAATATAATGGGGAAAATTTTGAGAATAGAAAAGAGGTATTTAACGCTGTACAAAAAGGGAGAAGAAAAAAATCACCTCCACTGAAGCGAATTTATTTACGTTTTTTAACACAGAATTTCTCGACTTACATAACGTATAACTTATATTCAAGACAATTATAATACTTGTATGGTTTTCCAATTACCTTAACTTATATTATGTATAAAATATAAACCATTTATTTCAGTTTAACATGTGTTTTTTGACATGCCATAATATATATTTTAATATGCATCAGTTCTTTAGATGTTAAAAGTATCGTAAATTGCTCAATACTCAATTCAGTTACAAAATTTACTTTTACTTCTGAGAATACGATGTTAAGAAAAAAAAATTTTTTTTTCATTTACATATTTTTAGAATTCTTATTCTAATTGTGAAGTCAAATTTTATTTCAAATTCAAGATATACGTATAATTGCATTTTTTATTTATTATGTGTATCAAATGTTGAAAATACAGTAATATATATTTTTGAAAATCAATCATCATATGCAAGAATAAACTGCATTATTGAATATCAAAACATCCTAGAAAGAAATTAAGACCAATTAAAATTATATTAAATGCGAGACCTCTGTCTTTATGTAGCCACTTATTTTTATATCTATGATCTTTGACACTATAATGAGAACATCTTTTATTTTTATATCTTTTTCTTTTTACTGCATGTTAGAATAGTTCTTGATTGAATAAATAAATTTATTATTTTAATTATCGAATTGTGCTATTTTTTAAATTTTATTTCATAATTAAAAAAAAAAAACGTTCAGTAAGCTATTTTTCAGCACCGTAAAAAATAGAATCGTTATCATTTTCGATTGTGGTGAGTTAAAGTGCAACAGTGCAAGAAAAGATCAACTCAAATATAGAAATATAGATGTAATGAGATGCAAAAGATTTCATATTACCATTTTATTTAAGATATATGGTTATATATAAAAACATATTTAATTTACGATTTCAAAGCCAGAAAAAAAAAAGCTTTATGATACGTTATATATTTATGGTCATTCAGTTCGGTTTTGAAGTTATGTAATATGTAATATTACTACTTTTTGCTTCAGTTGTTGATTATTATAAAAATACTTGTCCACGGCAGAAAAGAGATAAAGAAAAGCATCAACAGCAGATTCCAAAGTACAGTATAGGGTGTATGCATTCATGTTAAAGTCGATGCCATGTTGGATAACTCAATAACATGGGTGGCATAGTAAAATAACTCATTTTGCCAGTTTAAAAACACTATATAATATGCAATATTTTTTAGAGCATTGATGCTTTAAATATGTTAAATTAGTATCTCAAGTACTTGAGAAAAATAACAATAACAAAAAATTAACCGATTTTCCAAAGAAAATTGTCTTTAACGAAGTTTGTTCCATGCTGTGCAATGTTATTCACTACTCAAGTATGACCTCCAAGCGCATTAAATATGACTTCATGCGCATATACCCTACCATACATATTTTTTCAAGTCTTTGTAATTTATATATTATAGTTCAAAAATAAAACTAATTTTTTTAATGAAGGTATGCAAAAATTAAGATTAGAGTAATAGTAAATAATAATGATAAAAATGCGATATAGTAATTGAGTGATTAAGGCCGCATCGTATGATGTATACGTCGATTGTGTCACGGTTCTATACGTGCGTAATAATATTCTTTTACCTCATAAAATTACTCAGCACTCACATATAACTATAGGTGATTATTGTATGTATACTGTAGTTTATTACAACACGTTAACAGGGATAATATTTCTGATGAAACTTACATTGTTTCTTACAGTAGTCGTGATAAGGGACTATGAACAAACACAAGATAGATACTACTCTATGGACCAAACACATTTTTATATTTGAAGTCTATTTATAAATTTTGCATTTTTTTTTCTATGTCTTTCATTTAAAACTTGTGCATTTCAATATTTATTTATTCGTTTACTGAAACAAAAAGTTGCATTTTACCGACGTGTACAGCATTATTTGCACTTTCTTTTTCTATATATTTTAGCAATTTTTTAATCGATTTTTTAAAATTATTATTATTGTGTATAGTTATATTTTTTAGAGTTTATTATATAGTCTGGGTTTTGAAGTGTTTTTAACGATAAAAGAAAATAAAGAAGCAATATAATATAAATTTTCTATACGAATAGCTTTTCTATATAACATAAGTTATTGTACTCTCCTCCCGAATAAATCTGACCAAAACGTTAATCTCTCCAATTATAAATAATCATAAGGGTCACTAAAATGCTTTAAGACACCTAAGACCCTAGAATTTCTAAGACCTACCAAGGAAGTGCTTTGACGAATCGCAACTTTAATATTACTGCTTATTAGTTCAAATTTACTCCAAAAATATTAAAATTAATTTAAAAAGTACATATATTATGGCGAAATCGTGAAATAAAAAATTCGAGCTCAATTAGTAATTTTAAAAAGTTTATATTAGGACCTCTAAAATATATTCTTAAAACGTGTGTGTATGTATTTTATAGTGATTTTATATAAATGTATTATTATAAGATTTGTATAATTTTATCATTCTACATAATATTTAGTAATGCAATCCGATCACTTCAACGCTACTACCATAATCTATTAAAAAAGTCATTGGAAATACTATACAATCTCGTTGATAAAACGTAATTATTGATATCTAACAGTAAGACAAATAAATAATGGAATACCAACCAAAACATGATATTATATACAGTATATATATATATATATATATATATATATATATATATATATATATATATATATATATATATATATATATATATATATATATATATATATATATATAAACAAGCCTTTGTTTATTTTCTATTATGTATTTTACTATACAAGTAAATTATCAACAACAAATTTAATTAAATTTCAGTAAATAAATCATTTTCAATTTTATATTGATTTAACATTATACTTCGTCATAATAGTATTTATCAAGATTTATTATACTGCCCATTATTAATATTATTTTTTTAATAATTTATTTTGATCTGTTGTTATATATTTTAGCTTTAGTAAAGTATAATTGAAAAATAAAGCAGAGTAGAGGAGTAATTTATACACGTTTGTTTGTTCATTTGAAAAATTGAGAGGAAGGAGATTTATAGCAAAAAGGATTTTTTCTGTAAATTATTTTATATTATTTTAATTCTATAACAGGTCTTATTAAAACCATATTTTATATGATTTGATTCTGTTTTTTAATCCGTATTTTCTTATAATTTAAATGGACTATGAAAACATGTAGAGGAAATCATGCAAGATATGTTTTACTCATACACTTTAGATCATGCATTCATCATATTCATCAGCAGTTTTTAAATCTCTGTTTAAATTTTCACTAATTTAAAATTCAATTTGGATTTTACAAATGGTCGTATTAATGATGGTGCGTAAAATAAATAAGCATTTTACGACTTACGTTAGTTTTTTTTTTTTTTTTTTTTAATTTAATTTTTAATGTTTTTTTAAGGCAGTGAGTATTAAATATTTTGATCACCAAGTTGCAACAATGAAAAATATTAATAACAATGCAAGTCATGAATTATGTTTTATTGTTATAAAATAACCCTTTTTCAGTGCTTATTGCCAGGGAGTTTTATCATAAAATTCTACATTACTTTTAAAATTTGTGTGTTAAATATTAGGCTTGCAATGAAATAAATAAAAATAAAAACGAGGAAAACGATAAAAATAAATAAATCGAAGCATATTTAATCAAAATATATGTATATGAAAAAAAAAACATTCATAATTAATTTGAATGTGTTTATCAGCTGTTATCTAAATAGGAGTTTATTAATATTATAAAGCTGTATTTTCCATAGAAAGTTTTATCAGATATGATATATTAGCTTTTCTATTGTGTTACATATAAAGTTAGTTCAAATTATCAAGACACATTAAAAAAAAAAAAAAAAACTCACTTTTCCTAAACAATTTTATTGATTATTTGAATTTATGAATTCTTAGAAATTTTGTGATGAACTATAAAAACTTATATTTTCTCTAGTGTTATTTAAAGATCAATAAAATATGTTATATTATTTTGTATAAGTATAAAAAACACTCGTGGCAGTTATATGGTTTCTCAAAGCTATAAGGAACTATTATTTTTTAGTTGGTCTGCAAAGACAAGTGAAAAAGAAATGATGATAGACTACGATGAAAAAGATGAAGGAAAAAAAAAAAGGAAAGACAGTAAAATATAAGGCACACTTTCAAATAGGGTGTATGCTTATGGCGTCATATTTAATGCGATTGGAGGCCATGCTGGAGTAATGAACAACATTGCTCAGCATACGACAAACTTTGGTTTTTGGCTATTTTCTTTGCAAAATCGTTTGATTTTTTTGTTATTATTATTTTAACACATAATTGAGAGACTTATTTAACCTATTGATAGCATCACAGCACTCAAAAATATTACTCAGTATTTTTAAACTGTCAAAATGAGTAAATTCATTTTCATATGCAACCCATGTTTTTGAGTGTTTCAAGATGGCGTTGACTTGAAAATAAATGAATAGACTCTATAGGTTGCCCTAGGTTGGTTGATTTGCATAGTTTTATTATTATTATTATTTTGTAATGGTGTGTCGAAGTTACAAAAGAGGGTTCAATAAAAAATACAATCGTGACTGATTTGATTCCATAGGAAAATAGATAGATTGATTTGATTGATTGATTGATTGATTGATTTATTGAAGAGAAAAAAATAAAAAGTTGAAGTTTGTTCGGAGTTTATTCATAAAAATAAGCTATCTGTAAATTAATATATATATTTTTATCATAATTAATGAATATGATGATCAACCAACAGCCAGTCACATGAAACTTTTAAAATTGACCAGGGAAAATAAAAAGTTCTATAATATAATTTGTACTATACTAGCAGTGTGATTTGTTTAATCCCGGCGGATATGATCGGAAAAAAGTTACTTTAAATTTAGCCCAGTACATATACAGAATCTGCAGTACATACAGAACGAACTTATACATAATTTATTTATGTATAAAATTATAATAATAGAAAGACTATTTTTCGTATATTTTTATGTCTAAAATGTGATGTGAAATCTATTATATTATTGGTTATTGATATGATATGTATGTATTATTGAATCTTCTCAAGTTATTTTTGACATTTGAAACCAATGAAATATTTACTGTCGTAAAATCTCTCTCTTTCTCTCTCTCTCTCTCTAAGTTATTGCTTATTTACAGTACAGTACATTGATTTTAGATACCATGAAATTTGGAGTAAACAGATTTTTTTTTGTTATTATTATATATATATATTTTTTTTTTTTATTTTTTTTTATGCGGCGATCTTTTGTCAACCGCGAGATTGCTGTTTTATTTTATTTTAAATTTTCCTTATTTTACAGGCGCTTTGGTTGGTTGCATTTTAATTACTATATTAGGATAACAAAAAAATTTAACAAAACAAAAATAAAAAATAAAAGAACTCAAATATCATTGTTAAATTTTAAGCATTCGTTTTATTTTTATCATTATTTTCTGTCTTGATTGTGTCGTTTAAACTAATCCCATACAAGTGCAGTAGTATAAAAACGACATAAAACGACAATAAACTGTTGTTAGTATAATATTACTATACAAGATTTATATTTATTACGCTTACAAGTGGAGTTGTTATAATCATAAACCATTATTTTAATTCTATCATTAAAATTTCGCACCATAATTTTTATTTTGGCTTTTTTTTTTATTTTTATTATTTTTTTTTTTTAAGAATTTACATTTGTATATGACAAATAATGGTAAAATACCGGTTTTACCGCAAATTAACGATGACTTGTTTCACTTTTTTTTTTTTTTTTTTTTTTTTTTTACTGTCCATAATTTCAGACAAATCAATAATTTTGACAATCACGTATTTTGTTAAAAGTACAAAAACACGACATGCTATATAGTTTAGAATTCATGTTTGACTTTATTTTTATTTTTAAAAATATTTGCGTGTTAAACTTTTTAATATTATTTTTTTTACATATTTTAATATTCCATACGCTCTATTACATACAGTAAGTATATAAAAGTCGATTTATACAGTATGTACTATACATGCCATTAAAAGGACACGTGACTGACAATCTCAGTTTTAAATTCATCTTGCAATGCAATAAGTTGATAATATGACATTCTTCTCTTTTTATTCACTCTGTTGTCACATAAAAAAGAAACGTAGTCAATTTTTAAAATGAGTTACCTTAACCAAAGTTGTTAAAACAGATGATCTTTTCTTCTGCACAGTGATGATTCAATCTATAAAAACTCCAATTGTGTATTTTTTGAGGGGAGGATTCTGGTCAATGTTTCAATAACGCATTTTTTGTAAACTTTAAGCGCATAAAGCTCCGTGTGAATTTTTTTTTCCTTATCTAATGGTCGTCGCATGCTGTTTTATCATTATAGGTAAATTCTGTTACTAATTGTTATGCATGTGACATTAAAAATAAGTACAGAGTCAACTTTTAAATTTTAGAAACACGTGACTTCTTTTAGCAGCCTGCTAAAAAAATATACATAAATATTGTAACAATATGCTTTGTAAGCGCTTTTTGGTAGTAATGATGAATAAATGTAATTCTATATATTATATAGAAAATTTGGAATTATTTTTATTAATTTTTTGTACACACGGATTTTTTACCCTAATGACCCTAATGGTCATTCGTCGCATTTTTTCCCTAATGGTTCTAAGCCAATATGATGCTATTCACCAGTTACGTCACTGATTAGGTAAACAAAGTTGCAAGTGGTGATATATGACGTCTTTGGTGAATTCCTTTAAGCTGCGCGAACTTGGCTAAAACTTTTCCCGGAGCATCTAACCTCTTATATTCTGGACCTTGATGACTGATCATGAATCATATTGTTTAATAAATATTGCCCCGGAGCAGGTATTGATATACTATAATGTCACCTAATCCTAGTGAAACGTCATCTAATGTATAGGTAAAATACACCCTCTATTTGTACACCTGATTTAGCTTACCTATATTGTAATTTGCAGATTGTGTATCTGCCATTAGCAGTAAGTTTCTTCCCGTTACACCATATTAATGGTTATATACAATAATTCTGATTATAACAATTATAAACAATAATTATATGGGGGGGGGGGGGGGCTTAAAAATCTTATTTTTATATTTTTCTTGTGAGAAAAATATTTCGTTCATGAATTTCAAATTCAAACGTTTCAAATTTATACAAATATATTTCAATACCAATACAAATATAATTACAATATTTCATGGCTCAAAAATAATAATAAAGCACGTATTCTTATTATTATTATTGCGTTGTATTCCTATATAATAAAGAAAAAGAAAACAACAAATAGATAAAAAAAATAAAAATCCTATCATTTCCTTATAAACTTCCTTATGTATATTATCTCCATCAAAGAAAATGCTTTATAATATCATTCTTGTACACGTTATAAATCTATCAAGTTATAATACTTGAAACTTATTTTATGTACATTGACTATTTTATTGACATTGTAAATAGACTGTATTGAAAATTTCATAGGGTATATGATTAAAATTTTGTCAGCATTTTTATTGATTTAAAATACGCCAAAGTGTATCTAATATCCCGTCGTTTCCTTATACAGATAGAAGTATCACTGAATAAATACCCTATAAACCCCAACCCATGGACCTATACCTACGCTGTCATGCTATAACTGCGTACCTTTGATTCAATATACTGGACTAGCTATAGCTAAAAATTATTATTACAGGAGAACGGTTCCACGTTCCACAGTCTTAAACAAATAATAATAATAATATTTTAAAAATTAGGGGGCAATTTTATTTTGCATTCTAAAAGAGGACATTATCCTGAATCGATTGATATGCAAATTACTATTTTTTTTTACACTACTGTATTTTGAATTAATTTTTGAAAATAAAAAAATGACGTCAGGGGCGTCAACTTATGCATGCGGGCATAGGAAAAAGTTGACGCCTGTGTCGTTATTTCGTGACTTTCAAAAATTAATTAAAAATACTTAATATAAACTCAAAAATTACAAATTCACATATCAATCGATTCAAGGCTATGTCTTCTTTTAGAATATGCAATTTTTTTTTTGTAGGCTCCCTCGTTATTTAAATTGAGCTCTTTTTTGCAAGCCGGTGACCTCTACATTAAATAATATATTACAATGAAAAATCTACCATATATAATCTCAATATAATCTACGTGAAATGTCACCTTATCTATAGATTATAGTGATGGTTGATGATACTCGCCTTGATTGTAGTATATTTTACTTAAATTAAGAAGTACTGTATTGTAGTATACGTAAATACCTAATTTATGCTAGAGAAATTTAAACTTCTCTTATCAATTCTAATATTTAATTATGTATTTTAATTTACAGGATTTATATACCTGCTATTCGTAGTATTTTTTTTTTTTTTTTTTTTTTTTTTTTTTTTTTTTTTTTTACCCCGAGAGTTGCTTTGTATTTAATTTGACATTTAGATTCCAAGACAAAAATAATAAGAGTGCTTCGTCTGTCTTATTAAAATGTCTTGAAATTCAAATTAGTTCTTCATTGAGCAACAAAGCAAGCAACAGAGCATCACTGAATATTATAATAATAAAGTTAAGTACGAATGAAGAAGGGGTGGGGGATATGCTAACATATTTCTCGTCGTAAATTAGTGAAGGCAAAAAAAAAAAAAAAAAAAAAAACTCCCTATACATAATATAATGGTTGTTATTATTTCAAAACTTAGTTCGTCCAAATTTTGCAAGGCAACTTCCAAAAACAATATGCGTATTTGAAGTTGCCTATAAGGGTGTACGCGTAAAGTCGACGCCATGCTGGATTACTCAATAACATGAGCAACATAGGTATAAACGACTCATTTTGGCAGTTTTAAAATTATAAAGCAATATTTTTGAGAGCATTGATACTGTTAATAAGTTGAGTAAGTATCTCAAGTATGTGAGAAAAATAATAATAATAATAAAACCAAAACGATCCCTGCCCCCCAAGCCAAAAACGAAGTTTGTCGTATGCTGAGCAATGTTATTCATTACTCCAGTATGGCGTTCAAGCGCATTAAATATGACGTCATGTGCATATACACCCTATATTATAAAAAGCCAAAGAATCAGATTATTCTGCCTTTACAACTTTTAAGTCAGATCATCCTCATTTTCAACCTCAAAAGAACAGGAGTATAAATGAAATGTTTTATATAAGCTTGATTAATCTTTTTTTTTTTTTTTTTTTTTTTTTTTTTTTAATCTAAAATACTCAAGACTTTTATAGTCACTATACATAAGCAAAAACGTATAAATTTCTTCTATAAATGAAGCAAAAAATTAAATTAAGTAAAAAATAGTGTAGCGAGTGAGATACGAACATGAGTGTAAAATTAGTTAAAAATAAAATTTCCGTTGGTAAAATGCTAAAATGATATGTTTATTATATTGTAAATTTTCTTCTCCACCTCCTATAACAGATGCTGCGCTACTGTTCAATAGCTCTCTTTACTTGCGTGTGAGTCTATTTGTTTATTTTCAATATGCAAGGCTACTTTTGCTTTGCAAGCTTGGGAGCTTAGAATAAACGCCGCGTGCTTAAGGAAGATATAATATATATATATATATATATATATATATATATATATATATATATATATATATATATATATATATATATATATATATATATTATACAATCACTTTAGCTATATATTTTGTATATTTCTTAAGTCAATGCTTATTCTAAGAATTTAATTTTTTAAAGAAGTTAATAATAGTATAGTTCTTTTTCTTTTAAAGACAAATAATGCTAAAAATAAATTAAGTTCTTTGGAGGGAAAAAACGACAGTTCAAAGAAAAATAAAAGATTTCAAGATATTTTAATGTTTTACTTTATTAAATAAACATAAATACGTATAACTCTCCTTTTTAACAAGAAAATCATTCAGATCAAAATATAAAGTTTTTTCAAGCACTTGAAATTTATATTTTTCTTGAAAAATAAATAAAAAGGCAATGAATATATTACAGCTTTTGCAATAGAGACTGCGCGTTAAAAGAACATCTGCATTTAACAGTGAATAATAATAACTACAACTATTCTTGTGAAATTGTAAAATTTATTTTTCTGCGGTTTCCGTTTCTATTTTACGTTTTAGTTTTTAGTATTTCACTTCACTATACTCCCCCCTCCTCCTCCTCTCCCCACTAATCAGATAATTTAAATATATGAAGTGTATTTATTTATTTATACTTTTACTAAAATACATATCATAATATTTATAATAATTAATGGCTTTTATTGGGCGAAATTAGGCTACAAGCCTCTTAATTTAACCCAACTGTTTAACAGTACAGTCAATTACAATTTTAAGTTTATACAATCAAATAATAAATAATAATAATTTCTTATTTGCATGCATGCATACAATAACATAGTAAATTTACTCTTTAACTAGGCTACATTTTACATTTTTACATACATACATATTCGAAAGCTGCGTTTTTGTAAAACAAAATTATTTTTACAATACCATTACATGTCATTATTTTTGTATAAAATAAAGAATAAATAAAAAGAAAAAATTGCATGTTAAGTTTTTATGTATGAAGACCTTGCTTTACTTCCCACGAAACGTTTTATTTTTCAAAATCAATGTTAAAGTTTTTTTCATATTATAATTTTAAATATATTATATATTTATGTATACACTTACCCACACCCACAATTGTAAATTTTAAACAAATTGAAAGAATTATTAAATATTCAATTTTATTATTATTATTATTTTTACTAAGACTATGTAAGGATTTGATTGCCTGATTTTATTTATTATTATTATTTTAAACTTTTGCAATTTTGCATATTTAAATTGTAGAATTAACTTAAAAAGTACAAAATCACTTGATTTTTTAGTCATTCCCTTAAGGAATGAGAACGACTGTTAAATTATTTGATCACAAAATCAGATTTCTATGTGACTGCCGTATATGTAGGGACAAATGTAATAATATTAAGGAAATATATAGTACCGACTTAGGTTTGAGAAAAAAAATTAATTAATTATTTATTTATTTAAATAAAAAAAGTATGGCTAGAAAAACTGTAAATTCGGAGATTTAATTGTAAAAAGTTAATTTTAAAAAACGTTCAATAACTCTTTTATTTATAAAGAAAATTTCATTTTTTTTTTTTTTTTTTTTTTTTTTTTTTTTTTTTTTTTGGGTTTCGTTAGTAATATGTTCTTATATAAAAGCCAAACAAGGAAATAAACCCAGTTACATGGCCCTCTGATATCTTTAACACAATCTTTTCTTGATAGTAAATAGTAGATTTCGTAAAAAAAAAAAAAAAAGGAGATAAACAAACTTTGAGCCCACAATTACTAACTATAAGTGATAGTAGACGATTTAGTGTTCGTGTCTCAATATAGCATGCTTTCTTATGGGGTATAAAGTATAGCTATTATTCGGCTTTATTTTTTATTCTCGTTACTGATTTCATGTCATTATTTGGATGAAAAAATAATTTGTATATATGCAGTAACTAAAATGCTTGAAATAAAAAAAAATAAAAAATAAACAAATCATTACTTTGAGGCTTAGTAAGCTATAATAAAAATTTCACTGTGGATTTATTTTAATTATTTATTTAGTTGCTTTAGTTTTTTTTATTATTATTATTATTATTATTTTTTTTTGGCTACTAAATCTATTATTTGCAATTCTTCTATTAACTCATGACAGGTCAATGTATCGGTATTTTTGTAAGTTAAAAGCTCATTAACTTTATTATTTTATCATCTTCTTACATCGTCGTTCGATGATAAATTTTATGTTCTACAAAGAAAATTTCATTTTTACTTTCAAGTTATAGTTTTTCTAGTTATAACTGTTAGTCATAAGTCATAACTAGTTACATACTGTTAGTTTTTGAGTATAATAAAAAAAATATTTTTAAACAATCTGTTAAACTGTATAAGATGAGTTTTTGAAGACAAAATAAGTACAATATTATTTTCTATTTATACACGACTCCTAACCACAATCGTATTAAGCTAAACGTAAAAAATTGTATAATGGTATGTGATGTGTGTATATGATTAAACATTTGATGTAGTGGTTAAAAAAAAAAAAAAAAAAAAAAAGCAAAGGTTAAAAAAAATGACAAGTCATGCGATCTCGGTTCACTTTTTTTTTTTTTTTTTTTAACATTTTTCTGTTAACTAAATAATATTAATGTACATTACTATAATGTACATTTAAGGATAGGTAAAAAAAAATGTACCTACTGCAGGGATTTAATTATAAGTTATTTACGGAGACAAATTAATATTTTGAACATAGTTACTTTTAAGCATTATTTAATTCCAAACTCCTTAGCTTTGCTCCAAATATACAAAAATAATAATAATAATAATAATAATGTAAGGCTATACAATGGGAAAAAAATTTAACTGCATTTTTCTTCTACTTTTACACTTACAAAAGGTTTCATGTCAAATTTCAATAATATGGTTTTCCTTATTTGTTTGGCATCATGAGTACTGCGAACTGTATCAAATTTAGGAATTTGAAACATTTGAGTTTTAAATGGCATCAAAAAAAGTTGGGAGTTTAATTAAGTTTTTAATTTCAGAGATAGGAGCCTTATAGGATTTTTTTTTTTTTTTTTTTAATAATTACGCTAGCTCAATTTCAGTACCATTTATTTATTAAAACATAATGTATAGCTTATATTATTTTTCACTGAATATGTTGTTACAGCGTACAGCATAATTTATTATTGTAATTGTTTTATTTAGAGCGCCTACATTATATACATGTCATATTATGGTCTAATATTATAGGTTCAATGAAGCTTCAGAGAACACATAGCTCGTGTTAAAGCAAATAACATAATCAAGAATGTAAATAACGAAACAAAAGAAAGTGAAAAATGGAAATGGTACCATTTCTAGACGTCTATTACATAAATCATAATTTAATCAATAACCGTTTTGAGTTAATTTTTGTAAGAGATTTTCTTTTTCTTTTATCACTCCATCTACGAAGTACACTGAAATTATTTCTGTTTTGCTTATTTCAGCGTATTTAATACACACTACTTTAATCTTTTTCTAAATACAATATATATTTTTTTTTTTATCTGTTCAGGTTAATTATTATATAAATGTGTTATAGCTTTAGTTATAGAATATATGAATCCTGCTAAATTTATTATTAATTATAATCATTTGTTATTTACCGTCAACAAAGAAAAAGAAGAAGAAAAAGTTTACGCGCTATGTATTGGTGATATACACACAGTACACAATATTTAATTGATTACAGTATAAATTTAAAATAATGGGCATGTATGCACTTACATAAAAGATCATTAATTACAACTTAAAATATGATTTAAAGGAATAGACCAGAGTAAAACGTAAGCATTTATATCTTAAATCAATTGATGGGATTTACATAATATATAACATTAGTTTGTCTCAAAACCCAACAGTAGCAGTGATCAGAAAATTCGATTTTTGCAACCCGCACAACATTTTCATACTGATTTTTGCATGTTTCTGGCTTCATAAACATGAATTTTCACGCAAATGGCATACTTTACAGTATTTTCACAATCTCTCGTGCTCTCGTGGGGCTATATTAGCATTCTGGCAAAAATTGTCAACAGTTTTGAAGATTCCATTTTGTGTTTATTCATTAAAAAGCACATGTTGTTTTATGTGGTGTATGGCTTTAACAATAATATATACACATTTTTTTTAATTCGAAATATCTTTATTTCCACTCACCTTACAATCAAATATGCAATATTGGATTACAATTGTTGAAGGTTATACATGGAATTGTGAACTTACATACTAGCAGGAGTGCTGTGTATAATGTATACGAAGCTAGAAATTATTATATAAAACATAAAGTCGTATAAAACTGTAACATATAGTTTCATTTTTGAGTTAGCGTGGTGTAACTTTGGACCTTTTTTTTTTAATTGCTTTAACTCTGAAACTTTTTCAGTTAAAACAACTACACCCAAATTTCTAAAAGCTCAACTATATAATCTTTCCAGTTTATTTGGTATTATCATTCAGAATGAAAAAGTTTCAGAGTTATAGCAATTTAAAAAATGGTCTAAAGTTACACCATGCTTAAGGGAGTAGTGTACCGACCTTATATCTCAAAAACTAGAAGTGTTTTGGGTCTTAATTTGGTGTCCTTGTGTAGCTAATGGACACACCTAGCCGTGATAAAAAAATTTCATGATGTTTGACCGTTCCGAAAAAAAGAAAAAAAAATATTGAAATTAACATTAGACCTTATGGGCTTAAAATTCCAAATATATATATATATATATATATATATATATATATATATATATATATATATATATATATATATATATATATATATTATATATATATATATATATATATATATATATATATATATATATATATATATATATATATATATATAATTAATTTGCACGGTGACCCCCCAAAATTTTTATATATTTGAAATTGTCTCAAGCTGAAGTATCATTGTGCAAAATTTCAGATTTTTTTGACGAGAAAAGTTTGAGTCTAATGGCCGACGTCGGTCCCCTACTCCCTTAATTATAAAAAATATCAATACTCATTTCATTACATAATGTTATATAGATATTTTATAAATAATATTACAATTAAAAAAAATCGTGGCTTCATTATGATTTACTGTTTAGCATAAATTACGTGGTGCAGTATACATTATTTTCCGTGTAATAATTGCAAATCCTTAAAAAAAAAAAACAGGCATGCAGGACCATGAAATCAATGTATCTTATTATTGTAGTGCTCAATTATTATTCTTTTATTATTAAAGAAATTTATTTTTATATAGATTCTAATCAAAATAATATTTGGAACCATAGATAAACAGGTTAGAATCAAAAGTAAAAAAATCTTATAATAGTAAAATTTAGAAAATTCAAATAAATTTTTAAAAAATCAATATTTTATCTTAGAAAGTGTATTTAATGTGCTCTTAAAAACACTAAAAACACGTTAACCCAACCAAAAAATTATAATATAAAATGATCCTTATACATTGCGTGCTATCAAGTGTAAAATGTTATTTCATTTTATATATAGTGTTTACTATAATGTATGTAAAGTTGTATAAAGCAACGCTTATTTTACCATTAATGCGGTGTGTGGTTTTGTAAACACAATATACGTTTTGCTAAAATACCAGTTAATTATTGTGGTCTATTATTGTAATGTGGTGAATTGTATAGTTTTGTTTATAATTATTTTTTTTAACAAAACTTCTAATCATAAGTCATAACATAACATATAACAAGCGTCTATGAAGAATATTCTTATATTTTAATATATTGATTGCAAATTAAGTTTTGATTTCATAAAAAATAGTAAATCATTTTACCAGCTCGGAGGCTATTTAGAAGTCCTTAAAGGAATAGACCAGAGAAAAACATAAGCATTTAATTTTATATCACAAAACACTTGAGGGGATTTACATACATAACATTAGTTTGTCTCAAAGCCCAACAGTAGCCCCGTAGCAGTGATCAGGAAATTTCGATTTATGGAACCCGCACAACATTTTTATACTAATTTTTGCATGTTTCTGATGTCATAAACTTGAATTTTCACGCAAATTGCATACTTTACAGTTTTTTCACGCTCTCTCGTGGGGCTACATAAACATTCTGGTAAAAGTTGTCAAAGGTTTTGAAGATCCCAATTCGTGTTAATTCATTAAAAAGCACATCTGATTTTATGTGGTCTATGGCTTTAACTGGTTCCCACAAGCACATCAATAACGTATTAGTAATGTAGAATTTCCCGGCATTTGCCTTAAAAAAAGAAAAGTAAAATAATATAGAATAATAATAATAAAATAAACGTCCCGATGCTAAATATACTATTGTTGCAGTTTGTGTTTATTTTAATATATGTTATGAAACTTATGAAAGTTACCTCATACAAATTCATTACGTGTATACAAATGTACTAACAATGAAAAGGTAAAATGCAATTATAAAACAAGGCAATTGAGACTTTTTCCCCTCTTCTCTGTCTCTCTCTCTCTCTCTCTCTCTCTCTCCCTCTCCTACCCTCCACCCACTTACCATTATAATATACAAAAATACTTTAATTTCTCACCGCGGGATCAATTTTTGATTGTTTATATTTTGTCCAGACGTTTTTGTGACGTCATCCAGGTACCACGTGACGTCACACTTATGTCCCGCACGTCATATTATAGTATTGATTAAATATAACCTCCCTATAGCACCCTTTTCTCTTTTTAAAACCCTCTTGGTGGTCGACTGCTTCTATAAAAATGTATATTTATTTATATAATAAAAGAAAGGTTGTCATATTATATTATTGTCAATTTCTTTATTATTAAATTTTAGTAAGCTGTAATGTGAAATACACTAACAGAAAGAGAGACAGAGATAGAAAGAGAAATTAATGTTTCATTTATAAAAAAAAAATGACTTTAGAGTTTTTAACCTCTATTACATCATCTCTCTTTATTCTCGTTTCTTTCTTTTCTTCCCCTTCTCTTTTTTCTTTTAAATTTTTAATAAAGTTGTATGATAGAGTGAGAAAATGGAAAACTTTTTATACATAAAAGAGATGGAGTGAGAGAAATGAAGATAAAAGAAAAAGCAATTGTTTGTTTAATGATTGAAGTCAGTAATAGCGTTTAACTTATTAAGATTGTACATAATTTAAAAAAAAAATTGAGAGAAAGAAAAAGAAAAAAAAAGGCTAATGCAACTGGAGTTAGGTTTTAAACTTCCATTTAATCATCAGTACTTTTTACTTTGTAATGAATTCATGTTGCTCTCTCTCTCTCTCTCTCTCTCTCTCTCTCTCTCTCTCTCTCTCTCTCTCTCTCTCTCTCTCGCTGTGTTATTTTGTTCATTCATTTAACTTTTTATCATCAAATAATTTTCATTCACTATCTTTTTATTTATTACTTTTTAATGAAACAAGCTCAAATAACAAAAACTTCGTTGTTTGTTATTTACATCGCAAATTTCTATATAATATACGTACTTCTCAAGCCTTAACAATATTTCGATTGTATTTATTGTAATCGGGGAGACGCGGGGAAAGCTAAGGGTCCCCTAATGTAACATTACGCTTATGGAGAAAAACACGTTTTTTGCAATTTTTGAGAAAACTACTCCGCCGATTTCGGAAAATTTTAAATGAGAAATACTAGGCATACTTTAACGTGTTTTGAGACATAGCAATTTTTTAAGAATTTTTTAAACCGATAACCTCTAATGGAGGTTATGTCTATATGTCTATTAAAATTGATATGTCTCAAAACACGTTAAAGTATGTCTAGTATTTCTCATTTAAATTTTTCCGAAATCGGCGGAGTAGTTTTCTCAAAAATTGCAAAAAAAACAAACAAACAAACAAACGTGTTTTTCCCCATAAGCGTGATATTAAATTAGGGGACCCTTTAGCTTTCCCCGCGTCTCCCCGTGCGCTAAACCGATATTATTTCTTTTGAACTTAAGTAAATAAGCTATACCTTCGAATGAAATAGGAGCAGTTATTATTATGAATAATTAACCATACATTTATATATAATATTTACTCCCTTTATAAGGAAAGATCAATAGTCATAATTCCTATTCAGTATATTGTTGACTCCTTACTCGTAATAATAAATAACTTAAGTATTATTGTATGTAAATATGTCTTACACGTATTAATAGAAAATAACCACATATATTTATATTTCCTAAACAAGATCAGAGGTTATTTCAACCGGAAGAACCTTTCCGAAGTTCTCGGATTCTAATAAAGTTGTAGGAATAAAATTTAAGGCAGGAAATCAGCTACTGCGGGATTTGACTAAAAAGTTGTAAAGGAGAAAAAATCTGAAATTTAACACAGTAATAGATTAGGGTAAGATAACTTAAAAAATGTAAAAAATTTGGGGGGTCACCATGCTAGATTTTGAATTACGATTTTTTGAAGTTTTAGTCCCTTAAGAGCCCATGTTAATTTCAATAATTAATTGCTCTCATATCTGATGGTCACGGGTCACGGGTGCTGAAATTTTTATCAAGGGTAGCTGTTACCATTAACTTTAAGATGGCATCAAAAAATTAGGAACTTTTCTTTTTATAGATTTCGAGATGCAAGCAAACTGAAGAGAACCCTTAACACTTTTTAACTTATTACATTGATCACCTATTAAATTTTTGGTGAAAATTAATTAACAAAAAAGGGGTGTATCCGGTTGTAAAAAATCCGTGCTATTGTTTTGGCCGGTGTGTGTTAATTATGTTATAGACTATACTGTTTATTTAAGAAACATTTATTCATTGTATAATTTATGCTATATCGTATAAGTATAACTGTGTTGCAGAACATTACATTGTATAATAAGTTATGCAAATCCAAATTAGCATGCATTCATTGTATTAAAAATACATTCATATAGCATTCATTTGTATTATAGTTTATGTAGCTTATTTTTCGTGCTTTTTCCGGAGAGCATTGGTAATTTTATATCTTTGGATTTAGCCATCCATTTTTCCCCTCGTGTGTATAAGTGCAAATAAATGTGATGCGTGAAAAGAAACATTTCAAAAGAAAGTGATCAGAAAGTTTATCAATATATTTTCATTAATATTACATATAAAATGTATTTTATTGTACAATAGAGCTATAATGTTAAGTGTTTTATTTCGAAATATAATTATACAATATTATGTAATTTATATAAATATAACCTCCATGATGCATGCCTATCTTTATTCCATATTGTAAAGCATTGCAAAATTACTTTGTATTTTTCTCATAACACTTCACTTGCAGGTGAATGGTTGTATTAATGATTAATAACAACATTTGTATTTTATGTATCATGAGGGAAAAAATATGGATATATTTTTAATGTTGTCAGTACTACTTACAGTTTTTTTTTTTTTTTATTTTTTTTTAGCTTGAAATTTTTGAAGGTTAAATCATGTAAATTTCTTAGTCCTAAACGCTGTTGTTGATACAAAAATTGCCCCAAAGATGATCTTGAAATGCTTAAGAACATTATTTTAGGAAATTAGGGTTTCGTCAGCCGTTTTCTAGCGCACTTTTGATGGGCTATATTTTACCATCGGTTTTGTTTGTAAAATAATATTGTGTACTTTTTTTATTATGTTTTACAACGAAATCTTTTCTAATTATTTTTTTTAAAAGAAACAATAGCCTCGGACTGATTGTTTTATGATTGTATAGGATGAGAGAAATTAATAAAGAAATTTTCAATTTAAAATTTTCTCGTTATATAGATTATTTAACGTATTTTTTAACGTAGAAAACATGGTAATCATGCACTGTAACATTATTAAACATTAATTACACATCGTATATTTAGATAACAAATATTTGGATATTTGGTATATTTATCCAAACGTAGAGATTTAGCAAGTCCTCTGGCAATAGAAAATAAAATTGCGAAAAATATTTTGTTATAAATACGATTTTATGAGCGCGTTGAAAATTTTATAACTTCGCATTAAAATAATGTTTTTAGAAGCAATTTTCATCGCCTCCAAAAGTATTTGTTATAGAATTGAATTTATTTATCAGCATTATTAAGCTTTACCCTATACAAATTATATTGCAATTCAAAATTTATGCTGGGACCAAGGTTTATAAACCTTGTGCTGGGACCTAATTATTTAAAAAGCTTTTTTGTGTGATTATATTTGGTTATTTTCTTTTAAAGTGTGTTAAGTAAAATAAAATGGGATTGTCTTTTTAAATATATATATTTTTTACTCTTTTTACTTACACATAAATTGAAAAATACAAAAACATTTTACTTTTTTTTTGTGCATTTTACGACATCTGTGACGGTTTTATTTCTTAGCAAAATACTCGTAAAAAAAAAAAAATCTATATATACAGTGTAAAATCTTACTTTGCTCGTAAAAATGATTTCTGTAACTTTTATATGGTAACAAAAGTATTTGTTTTAAACTGTTGACTATAGTAGTAACAATCAAAGGGATTGATTTGTAGTTTTACAGACTTTTTGTTTTTTGTTTTTTGTAAAAGGATTTATCGGTATAGTGATTTGAGTTTTTTCCACAAAAAATGACTTGATTTTTTTTTCTTTGATTTATTATCGTATCAAAAATGAAATAAATTGACTAAGCTGTTAACGTAATTCGTATACCATTATCTGCAGTGCATTTTATTGTAAATAACTTTTCACACAATGCAATTTTTTAAATACGGCAATAAATTTGATTGCCCGGAATCACTATATTTAAAACCATATAACTTGCAAATATTATTGTCTAGTTACTTGTGTATATCTGCTGTGATTTGTATTTTAATGTTTAAAGCCCTTTGCACTCAATGCATTAATATTTTAAATGTGCATTTCATTAAATTTACATGCAAATACTACTTCATGTGAACAGGGTATAAAAAAAGCTTTTGTAATAAGTTTCCAGAAATATATTTTTCTATTATAAAATTAGTTAATTGATAAAACGTTATATGCAATTCATTATTTATTTATTTTCATAATTACAAATAAAAATAAATAATATTTGTGTATTAATAGATGACAAAAAAGTTGTGTTTGAAAGTTGTTACATATAAGTAACATAAAAATATTATACTCATACTTATTCATAGTAAAACAATAGACAGACATACAAAAAGAAAAGTGTTAAATGAAGTCGGAAAAATGCAGAGACCATTTTTTTTTTCTAACACGATCATACAAAAGAATAAATCGTTTGGCAGCAGCAAACTTTTTATTATTATTATTACTCTATGTACAGTAGATGAGCAATAAAAGAGTTTTAGTATATTTTAATTCAAGCATTCATTTAAAATAAAGAAAAATATGGTACAATAATAAGAAAATAAAAAAGGAGAAGAAAAAAAAATAAAAACGAAGAAGAAATGATGATGTATGTATGGTATGATGAGTTTTTTATTATTATTATTATTATGCTCTTTTCTTTCTTCTTCTGTAACACCAACACCGGAATCTTACTTGATTCAAGGTGAAGGTGAGAATATTCCAGTACCAATTATGTTAGAAACTGCAGGTGGTATATAGAGGGGTCACAAACTAAGCACTTTGCGCACGATGTTAGCTGTGCCAAGAACTGCAGCTTTCTGCATGACACGTAAATGCCTGTCCTCGTGGTTTAACTTTTCTCTTGCTTTTAACCAATCTTTGCTAACCAGACCATTCACAGAAACCACATTATATCATTATATTATTATCATTATTATTTTTGACTGAACTCAATCGTGTGTTACATCAAAATTATTTTGCACCACTGAAGAAGTAATATGCTGTACTGCAAAACACACTTTTTTCTACAGCATTTTAAAAACTAAGTATTAATTTGCAAAAGCTCCAAATTTCTGTGATATTTTGCAATACTTTTCTTTCTTGCCTTGTTAACAAAAAAAAAAAATAAATAAAAAAAGTAAGAATACTGTACAAAATATTAGAGGCTATATAAATAGTTTAAAGCTGATACTAACAGTAAGCATCTCATGCATTGTCTCTAAACATGCATACTTTCATATTCTTATATGCACAGAGAGTACTGTATACCTATAAAATTGTAAAATATTCGATACTAGAAAATAATCATTTAAAACCTTTAATTTGGACCAGTGCATGGGTATATACTCTCTACTAATGGATATAAAGAGCATCATTTATCATTATTATACTCTGATGTTTACGGAGAACCTTTGTATCTTTTGGTACTCATCATATTTGTCTCTACACAGAAAGAATAAAAGACGTAATTTAAGCTGCATTTATGTTATTATAGCATAAATAATGTTAAATTTGAACAACATAAATAATTATGCATATAATGTAGCATGCTACACAACACAATATTCATGCAAAGGTAACATAGTTATTATGCAGTATAGCATAAATTATGCAGAATTGAAAAAAAAATTGTGCTCAAAATAAGCTAGCATAATTATTACGTATTTATATTTGCCCTTGTATATATAGGGTAGTTTCATTCATGTTAAAGTCGACGCCATAAGTGAGCGCTAAATAACATGGGCCAGTATAGGAAAATGACTCATTTTGCCAGTTTAAATTTAAAAATACTTAGCAATATTTTTGAGAGCATTGATGCTGTTAACAGATTGAATTAGTTTTTCAAATATGCAAGAAAAATAATAATCATCAAAAAATGGCTTATTTTCCAAAGAAAACAGTCAAAAACTACGTTTGTCCTATGCTGAGCAATGTTATGCATTCCTCAAGAAGAGCGTCGAAAAGCATTCAGAATGACGTCATGCGCGCACTTGAAAATACACTCATACTTTTTGGCGTACAATCAATGCATAAAGTAGGTGCTCTCTAAACATTTGTTTTTTGAGTGTATACAAGTTCAATAACATGTTTTTTTCTATACCAATTTATATAAAAAAAAAAAATATCAATAATATAAAGAGCATAATAGTATTTAAAAATCAATATAATTATATATAATTTTCTATTTCTTATACATGTATACTTGTTGGCTTAAGAAAAGAATGTTTTTACAGTAATGTCAACAGGCATAAATCTATATTATTGATTGGTTTAATAAATTTATCACTATATATATAAGCTCTGGCAGCTATAACAAAATTAATTCTTTCTTCAAGGCGATTAAATGCTACTCTAGATGATAACAAACATTTTCAACTTATTGATTTTTATACACTCTGTGTTATATTTATAAATATAATCTGTAGATGCCATCAGCAATTATATAATTTGAATTTTATATAGAATTATTTTTTGTTTACACTTTTTTTTTGTCGATAATTTGTATTATGTAAAAGAGTTTCTAAATACAAATTTTTGAAAGCAATATACAATGCTTATCTTCAGCGATTAAATTACTTTATCGAGGGAAATGTGTATTTTTTATGAATCTCTCTTTCTCGCTCTCTTTTCAATTAAAGAAATGAAGACAGTTTTGTTATTATTCTAACCCTATTTGTTAGTGTTTTCAGAAAAATAAAAACAAAGTTTTTTTTTTTTTATTATTTTAAAGCCATAGACCACATAAAACAACATAAGCTTTTTAATGTATAAACATGAAATGGGATCTTCAAAAGTAATGACAATTTTTATCAGAATGTTAATGTAGCCCCACGAGAGAGCATGAAAATACTGTAAAGTATGCAATTTGCGTGAAAATTCATTTTTATGACGTCAGAAACATGCAAAAATTGATATGAAAATGATGTGCGGGTTGCATAAATCGAATTTTCTGATCACTGCTACAGGGCTACTGTTAGGTTTTTGAGACAAACTAAAGTTATTTATGTAAGTCCCATCAAGTGTTTTGTGATATAAATGCTTATGTTTTTCTGTGGTCTATTACTTTAAGCGTATATATAATTAGTTATTTCTGTCGCAATAAGTATTCCAACAAAAGCTCTTTGGAGAAGAAAGATATAGTGTAGAGAGAGAGAGAGAGAGAGAGAGAGAGAGAGAGAGAGAGAGAGAGAGAGAGAGAGAGAGAGAGAAATAGCAACAAGAGCCAAGTAGAGCTTTGTAATTAAATAATTGTAATTTAGATGTCGCATAAAGAAGAAAAAAGGGGAACAAAATAACAGAACGATTATAAGTATTTAAGAATTAGCATGTTTAGTAGAGCATATATTAAGTATAGTGTCAACACGCTGCAAGTAAAATATAAATACTATTGTTTGTTTGTACAATAGTTGGCAGAGCGTATAAATTTACTCTCTTTTTTTTTATGATACTTTGCAAAAAAAATGAACTTATAGAACAAGACATATAAATTAAGCATACAATAAGTGGTATATAAATTAAAAAGAAAAATGTCATAATCCACATTTTGAAGGTTTACTATACAGGTCAATCTAAAGCCTTTCAAAACTTTTCATGGTGCTTAGTTTCAGTTCTGTAATATACCCCTTAAAGTTTGTTGTTTTCTTTACTCGATGCAGTATAGTAATACATAGTGGTTTAAATACTGTTAATTCAAAATATATTTATTTCATTTCTTTTTTTAACCATTATAAATAAAAATAAGTATATAATCGTCTTGATAATATAAAAATTATTATGTATTTTTTTTTTTTTTTTTTTTTATTATTATTTTTTTTTAAGAGCGAGGTACTGGTATTGGTACTGCCGGATGGGCATGATATAGATGCCCATTCATTTATCATTTAGCCAGTGATTTACTGAACAGAATATAGGACTGTACTTTTGTCGATGCCCATGCACGACCTTATTCACATGCCCTGGATCAGGATACACTTTTCCAGAAGGATTATTATTGTAACCGGTGTAACTCAGTATGAACATGCATGATATGTCGATAATTCACTTCAGTGATCTATATATGATTGGAAACTGGTGGATAACGCAAATCAACAATAATTATGAAAAATTTGAAGAAGCAAAAAAAAAAAAAAAAAAAAGAAAAAAAAAGAAGAAGAAGAAAAAAAAGATAGAAGAAAAAGAAGAAAAGAAAAAAACGAAAACATTTTCAAATTCTGTTACTACAATCTTATAATTTTAAATCGATTTTTTTATGTCATTCCCAGGGTTACTGTATACTAAAATTAGTAAACAACACTTGACAGCTTTATATGAAAACAATAACTGTTTTTAAAATACTACGATGATGAAAAGAAGAACAATACCAAAGTAAAAGAATATAATAAATTAAATAATATAAAGATTTATAATAAACTGATTTTACAAATCATCAAAGTAATCTATATATACATTTTTTTTCTTGTTACATTTTTATTTCGCAATATTTATATACAAGTATAGTATATTCTAACAAGTTGACATTATGTACCTGTGACAGAGAGAGTAAAATTAAAATAATTACGTCAACCTTGGCCAAGTAATGACGTCATTTAATTGTGACGTCATATGTCGTGTGAGATTGTTTTAAAGACAGCGGTGGAGCAAGAATTATAATATACTCTTACTATAGAAAACTTGATGACTTTATATTCTATGTTTAATAAGGAATAATGACAATTCAAACAGTTTGAGAACATTTTGATACACGTTTTTTTTTTTTTTTTTTTTTTTTTTTTTTTACCAAAGTCTTGCTAATTTAATTTATAAAAGTGTATTTTAGCTATTTTCACATATTACATATGAAAGTAAATAAAATAATGTATACTTAGCAAACAAATAATGTTAATAACTTTAAACGTATACAGTACATACAAATTATGTACATGAAAGTGTATTGATTGTGCGTCATAGCTTAAAGTGTATTTTCTCTAAAAATTCAAAAAAATTGTGTCAAATGCTGTTATGATGAATAGATACGATGGGTACTATACCTAAATATTAGTGAATGCGCTCTCTATACCCATGTTACTAGTACCCATAAGGAGAGAAATTTACTAACTAAATCAACTCAATTTATTGAGTTGAGTATTTTTAGGTTCATGTGACTCAAGCCACTATTTTCTATAAAGGAATTAATATATACATGCATGCACTGGGTAGAGAGTGTATTCTACTGTTTAATCTTCTATATTACAGTATCTAATTTCTTATAATTTTAGATTATACTCTCTATAGTTTTCATGTATAAACATGAATGTAAATGCATGCAATTTTTATTTAGGATCAGTTTTTAACTAATAGAGTCTCTACCAATTTATTTGCAACAATTATCAACTACCGTCTATTGACTAATAAAGGAGCAACTGTTTTTAGGCCGACTATAAAGCGATTTCACTCACATTTCGACGTACTGCGCATGAGTAGTAAGTAGAAACGGAAGCGGATGTGACTGAAATCGTTTATAGTCGGCCTCAAAACGGTTGTTTTTTTATTAGTCAATAGAAATATTAAATTTTTAAATTAATTTCCGCGTTAGGTAAAAGCAGATTTTTGTATTATTATAATTATTTTAACATACAATGCAGACTTCAGGAGCCAGAATTGCCTCTATTCTATACAGCTTGAAAAATATAAACTTTATTGCTTTTCTTTCTTGGAAGTATTTAATTGTTGCTAAAACTGTTTTTGTAAAAAAATTAATATAATTAATATAATTTCATTAATCAAAATTGAGTACAAATCTTAATCCATATAGATTAGTAGTAAAAGCAAAATGAGTTTTACAGAACGTAATTGTAAATAAGCACTCAAGGAAATGAACAAAACTAATAAATTTAATACGACTGCTTTATATTACCAATTTGTTTTGTAATTCGGTTGTGTCTCTGTGAGATTAACATAAGTTAACGCCCCCTATTTTCTTATGTCATGTAAAAGTCAATGGTAACTATACTCATCGTGAGACATGAGCAACAGATGATAAAGTGGAAATTAAAGATATTAGTAAACATAAATTTTTATTGGGTTAAAAGGTCAATTTTTTTCTAACATTTCTAGAATTGGCGTATATTTTTACCACTACGATATGAGGCCTATATTTCTAACATGTAAACAAAATTTACACATAATATCTTAATTAACAACAGAAATAGACCAGAAGAAAACATAAGCATTTTTATCACAAAACTCTTGATGGGAATTGCATCAATAACTTTAGTTTATCTCAAAACCCAACTGTGCAGCTCTGCAGCAGTGTCAGCAGTGATCCGAAAATTTCAATTTTGAATTTATGCAACCCGCACAAAATTTTAATTTTTTTCGTAATTTTTTTTTTTTTTTTTTTTTTTTTTTACTAATTTTTGCATGTTTCTGACGTCTTAAACATGAATAGTCACGCAAATTGCATACTTTACAGTATTTTCACGCTCTCTCGTGGGGCTACATAAACATTCTGGTAAAAATTCTCATCAGTTTTTAAGATCCTATTTCGTATTTATTCATTAAACAGCACATGTTGTTTTATGTGGTCTATGGCTTTAATCGAAATGAAACTAAAACAAAAAATCTGGGGGAGGGGGGGGGGGCTCTATTAATGGAAATAAACTTCTGAATTTATGTTAATTAAGCTGCACAGAATGCATGATATAAAATCTACTAAAGTTCAGACCTATTTTATTATACAAACGTCAAAAGGCAAGTAGTTTTTTTTATCATTACTTTTTCTCTTATTATCATTAAAAAAATATATACATTATTTGGCTAATTTTACCAAAATATATCTAGCACTCGTCTACGCTTTAACATGGGATCTAAAGTCCCATCTAACTGTATACAGTATCAGATAATTAAATTTTATAATTTTTCAATTCAACTTACTCCAATATTTACTCTCCTATACTATTTATTTAATTTTTCATTTTCAACATATTATAAAAAATGTTGTAACTTTTTAATATTTTTAGCAAACAGAATCTCTTTTAGAGGAAATTAAAAAAATATAATATTATTTTATTGTATAACATTTAACGTATCAATAATGCTGTTCGTATATCCTGTTTTCTGCTTCTAAAATGACGGATCAACTATGTTTATTCAAATGTATTGCGCATTTTTTTGGTGCAAGAAAACATGATTTACGAACGACGCTAATATAATTCGGTATAATAGTTTCATCAGATTTTTTTTCACCCCTCACAACTTTTAGTCAAATCCCATTATTTGAAGTCTTAAAGCCATAGTCCACATAAAACAACATGTGCTTATTAATTAATAAACATGAAATGGGATCTTCAAAACTGATGACAATTTTTACCAAAATGTTAATGTAACCCCACGAGAGAGCGTGAAAAAACTGTAAAGTATGCGATTTGCGTAAAAATTCATGTTTATGACGTCAGAAACATACAAAAATTAGTATGAAAATGTTGTGCGGGTTGCATAAATTGAATTTTCTGATCACTGCTATGGGGCTACTGTTGGGCTTAGAGATAAACTATGTTATTTATGTAAGTCCCATCAAGTGTTTTGTGATATAAATTCTTATGTTTTTCTCTGGTCTATTCCTTTAAACGTACATCCATGACCTTAAATTAGACAAAAAAAGAAAAAAAAAAAAAAGGATTTAAAAAAAATTTAAAAGTAAATACACAAACAATAAATTTAACACTACTATTGCATCAATTTATTTTAATGTCTTGTAGTTATTTTTATCAAAAGTTTTAAAAATAAATATAAACAAAAAAATAGTAGGTATTACAACGCTAACAAATAATAAAATATAATGTTTCGTACATATTTACGCTAATACGGTATTATTTTTTATTGATTAATATATTTTTATACTGTATTTATGCAGATAATTGTATAACACGTGTATTCAATTATTAATATTTTGCTGACTAGTTTTTTGTATCACAATATCAAAACATATACATTTTATTGCTTTGTATTTTTTGTTTTTAAATAAAATTTTAATTGATAATTTAGTAAAAACGAATTATTTATGATACTTTTATCATTTTATTGTTTTTATTTATAAAATTCTTTTATTTGTGATATTTTTGTGATTCTTTTTATTTTTTTAAAACCATTAAATATAGGTGAAAATGAGATACTGTACACTGTACAGTACTGCGTAACTTTTAGCTGTAAAGGCAGGGAAAAAAAAAAAAAGTTCTTAAAATCCCAGGACAGCGGTCAATCTCTTATCCTACCCGACTAAAAAAGCGATAAGAAATTGACCGCTGACCGAAATTAAAATTTTATTATAAAGGACTAAAAAGAAAAAAAAAATAATAATAAAAAATAAAGGTCAACAAAATTATACTTTATATTATAAATCAAATATATTATAACGTAATAGTGCTCATAGCTATTACATTCTTATAATATTACTCTAGAAACTAGAACTTCTGTAAATGTACTTAAAGCAATGACAATAAGTGCTCCAACTTTATATGTATGTATAGCGTGGGTTTTCTTACTATTTGTTGTTAAGTGTAATATGTATGGCACATGCAATGAGATGTAGGAGATAAGATGTGCAACGCAAATAGATTGCAATAATATATAATGCGTGTGGCCTCTTTAACCATTTCTATAATAAAATCTTTTTATTAAAGTGCATTGAAATATTAGCACTTTTGTACAGTACACTGGGAAAACACTTAAAGCCATAGACTACATAAAACAACATGTTTTTTTTTAAATAATGAAATAATGGAATCTACAAAACTGATGATAATTTTTATCTGCAGAATGTAAATGTGGCTCCTCAAGAGAGCGTGAAAATGCTGTTTTTGCTTGACAATTCCCGGTTTCTGACGGTTTCTGACGTCAGAAATAGGCAAAAATTAGTATATATAAAAATGTTGTGTGGGGTTTCATAAATTAAAATTTTCTAATCACTGCTGCGGTGACAATTTGGTTTTGAGACAAACTATTTGTCATTTATGTAAGTCCCACCAATTATTTTGTGATATAAATGCGTTATTTTTTTATCCTGCATTGCCATTTATTCTGCATGAAACTATATTGCCAAAACAAATGAGAAATGACCGGATGCACCCCCTTTTCTCTGCTTCTAATCAAGTTAAAGGAATAAAGTTTAACACATAATATGAACTTCAATATTACATTAATCACTTATAAAATTTTGGTGTTTATCTGGGAAAATTTGGTTGAGAAAAAGGGTTGTATTCGGTTGTAAAAAAATCTCTGATCTTGTTTTGGTCAGGGCGGTCAGGGTATACTGTAGAATATAGTGACAAATACAATTTTTTTTTATTGTTGTTATTATTATTCAAATTGCTCGATCCAAGTTCGTATTCGTAAATCCGGATCTGAAAATTATCTGTTTTGTGACAGCACTAACAAAAATGTAAGTGTTTATCTAGGCTTTTAGCATCTTAGCATGATATAGTTCCACAGCTAATGAAATAGGCTAATTAATCCCAATAACAATAGCAAATAAACTCAATTTCCTTATGATAAATTTGTCAGAACACTCCTTTTTCTTCACCATTTTTGATTGGTTAGCAGCTTTGCTGGTAGCTTCCATTAAATGTCTGTATAATATTTTATTGTGTGGATTTGGTGGTTCGAGATGCACAGGTCTGGTATTAGGAGCCCAGAGGAGTGTGGTGTTAAAGAGTAGAATAAGGGTAGAGGGAGGGTAGAGGTGTTACGGGGTGGTCTGGTAAGCCACAGGTAATTGTAAGCCCTCTTACTAGAAAGAATTCGTCCTGGCCTACCCTGTAGCCTGTAAGGTATTATGGCGTCATGATAATGTATGTGTGTATATATTGTCCACGGTTTTATTATAAGTCCTCTCTCTCTCTCTCTCTCTCTCTCTCTCTCTCTCTCTCTCTCTCTCTCTCTCTCTCTCTCTCTCTCTCTCTCTCTCTCTCGTATTAGTTCTAACTTAATTTAGTTCAAAATTCAAAACTTCACAATAATTTATTTAACATTTGAATTTACATTTTATAAATTTTTGTTACATATTATATGTTATAATTTTTTGTACCACTATACTATATTATACTATATACGTGAATACTATATATCACTACTACAGTTAGTGTGTTTTGCTTTTTATATTAAAATTCTGTTCGTTGTTCTTGCTCCTTCTATTGTAACGTTTTCTGTGTGTGCCTTTGCAAATCTTTTGTTATATGTTATATACATACAACGTGTTCTACTCAAATTTATTCATTGAAATTTATTTTATAGAAACAAAACACATTCATTCTATATACATTGATTTTTTTTTTTTTTTTTTTTTTTTCCTCTTATTAAAGTTAGTGCTTTTTGGTTGCTGACTATGCTATTAATGTAAAAGAGCTGGAGTTCAAGTCCAGGTACTGTCACTCTTTGTGACTGTGTGTTTATTTAGCGTTGTAGAAATGTATGTGCAAACAACATTTCTGTTATATAACCTACAAAGTATAGAAAGGGTTCATTATTTGAAAATACTAAAATTATTTAATTAATAATTGAAATATTATATATATTATTATTAGTTTTTCTTATATACTTGAAAACCTAATTCAACCCTGTTAACAGCATCAAAGAAAAATATTGCTAGGTATATTTTTAAACGGGCAAAATGTGTAATTTTCCCATAATATACTGACCCATGTTAATTAGTGTGCACATAATGGCGTTGATTTTTATATGAATGCATCCATATAAATAAAGATGTAGAACAAATGAGATAAAATTAGGAAGCTAAAAAGAAATTCAGACAAATTTTGCTATATAGAGCGCTAAAATGTATTTCCAGTAAAAAATCAAATATAAAAAACTTAGAGTAAAAGTCACTCAAAAATATATTATAAAAAACTCGGAAAAGCGGAAATAGTCAAATAAAATTTCCATATGACGCACGAAATTAATTTTTGCTTCCTTACGTTATCTCCAGTTTAATTGGTTAGAACATGCAATGTGTATTTAACTTAATTATAGCTAATCTAATTACTAAAACATCGGCCACTTAAATTTAAAATGTTAACAACAAACAAGTAGACTGCAGACTTTTTTTTTTTTTTTTTTTTTTTTCTTAAAAACAATAAAATTTGTAACTTTTCTTCTTCTTCTTTTTGCGACTATACGTTATAAAGGAATATTTTACGCCGTAAATTTTTATATTACAAGTTTTCTTTACTCCTAATGTGTTTTAGTGCTATTTTTTTATATTCTTATATACTTCATTCAAAGTGTTGGAGAATGAATGAAAAATTAATAGGCATTCGTGTTACGTTTTTTTTTTTTTTTTTTTTTTTTTTTTTTTTTTCATAATAATTTTTGCTGACATTTGAGAAAGATAGAAATAGATTTAAAATGATGTAAATATATACAACCCTTGTATTGACCGTGTATCGTTGAATAATTTACATGACTCAAGTCTAATTTTATATAATTTTATACTGCGTATTGGTATTGGGGGGAGGGGGGGGGGGGAGAATATTTTCGGAATACATTTTGGTCGATGGAAATTTCAAAGAAATACAATTCTTCGCAGTTCATACTTCTTTTTATTATTATTATTACTTGATCGCAATCAATGATTTGAGCTCCCACCTTGTCACCGCTATATTATATAAATTGAGAAAAATAAGTAATTAGATTTTTTTTTTTTTTTTCCTTCCTGGCCCTTACATTTCTTATGCTCATAGATTTTGCTCAAATATTATGTATAGAAACACACTCCAAGTGTTTGCAGAACGGATAACGATTGTATTTCTTGTGAAAATCCATAAATAAATACCTATATACAAAACTATTTCTTTTTTCACCATATTTATATATCATTCAAGACTATGTTCGCCATGTCAGTTGACACATTAAATCATACACACATATTCAATTTTAATCACAAAAATGAATTTCCCTTTGTCAATGTGTGTAAAAAATAACAATAAAATAGTTTTTTTTTTTAAATAGCTTTAAACAAAAGGAAATTGGCGTTATAGCTATGTAGTATGAAATTCAATAAAAACGTCTCCTTTCTCATAAATTTTAATCAATTTCTATTTTAAGTGCATGTGTCCATAATTTTTTTTAAATATTAATTTACTGTAATTAATTTATGAATATGTTGTATTGTGTGTACCACCAATAAATCGAGTGCCAGCCTGTTTTTGGTTGACAATAAATAAATAAAGGTTTTCTCAAAAAAATAAAAATAAAAAAAAGTATAATAGCTCGTAGTAATAATACAATATAATTACTCTGACTGCACTTTTTGCTTTTATTATGCTATTAAGATGCTTTTTTTTTTAAAGTATATATTGTTTATATTTATTTAAAAAAAAAACAGTTCTAATTTTCTCAGCGTGTGATAAACATCGTTAAAAAAATATATATTTGTTAAACTATATTGGTTCGCTTAATTACATGTTTAAAATGAGGTTTAAGACCTGAGGTTTAGGTGTTAATACAGGTTATATTTCCCCCATATAAAAAGTTATCCCACGTAATCAAACATGGCGCTAGTGCGCAATTTCATGACAGCACAGTATAATGTAACATTATTTTTAACATCACAATATGAAGAGAGCTGTATAGTACGTATAGTAAAATTAAATTGTCTGGAATGATAATAATTTTAATGAAGTTGAAAAAAAATAATTGTATACTTAATTCCACAAGGGATGTTCTCTGTTGTTGGCAAGGAGACGTCACTTGCATGATTAAGTTCTTTACAGTCACATTGTTGAGGGAATGAAGCTCACTTGTAACCGGAACCTGTGTTATTATCAGTTATAGTGAAACAGCTGTGAGGTCATATATTTAATGTAAGTAGATAACCTATGTAATCCAGAGAGGATTCCCGCTGAAAAGTACTGGTCAGCTGGAGACGTGTATTGCGGGTCAAAATTACATTGATCAAATGGGCAGCAAAATATAACTTCCAGGATAAAATAAAATTAAAGGCAACAGAAAATTGAATAACGATATTCTCTTTGAATTACCTATCTATAGAAATACCTTAATATATTAGCAGATATTCGAAATTGTATGTAATTAAAAAAAAAAAAGGCTTTAGATTATATTTTTGAAATTTTAGAGTACGTACTAAATTTTTGAAAGAGAAAATAATTCATGAGTCTTCATGAAATAAAATTTTCATAATCAAATCCCACAACCTTCCCTCATAGATTTTTACAAGCTTTAATCATCATTATCGTACGTTTCAAGCTAAAGCAGCAATTTTTTTTTTTCTTCTTGTGGTGATGATTCAAAGGAAAAAATTTGATGCTGGCAACGTTTTAATTTAACTAATTACCATTAGTTACCCCCATCTTTTATTTTTTTCTATTATGTAAATTTCTTAATGTCTTGGGTCTTAGTTAATGTAGCATATTATATACCCGTGTTGCTGAAAGAATGAAGCCTGCAATTACCGGAACTAAAGGATTGTCGCGTACTGCTTAACATGAGGTTTCGGTCTCATTGTTCCACCGGTTCGAGAGTTCACGTTCATCAAAAATGAAAGCTTATACCCCCCACCCTCCCCGTTTTTGTATCTATTTATTCTTTAGCCAATTTAGTATAACATTATTATGCAGTATTTGTGATACAATATATTTTGCCATTCAAAAATTTGCACGGACTTATAAATGTTATTCGTATATGACAATACTTAATTTAAGTGGTGCAATTTATTGTAATTGTATACTATAATTTAAACTGGTTCCTGTAACGAACAGGGGGGGTTCATTATCTCGCTAGTCACACTGTTTATGAATTGTCTGACTCTCTCTCTCTCTCTCTCTCTCCTGTCTGTATAATATATCTGTCTGGTCTGTCTCTCAATATCTGTCTTTCTGTGTGTCTCTCTTTTTCTCCCTCCTCTGTCTGTCTCCCAAACTGCTCAAACACTATATTATATGAAACAATTATAGCACATGCGCAGAATAAAATATAAAAAAAGTTACATATTATTATATGGTATATATGGGGTATATTGGGTCTAAGGCAAAGTATATTATGGTGTATGGTACCAGGCTGCTAGGCAAGCTCTGGGGGTAGCTAGCAGAAAGCAGTAGCAGCAGCTAAAACCTACAGCAAGCACGCGCACCGCACCCACCGCAACACAATCAATGTTACGAGTCGTACAGTACCACTGTCTTTTTTCTTTACCATAGTGATTGCAAATTGTGTATCTATTTTATCTAGTATGTATCTGTATACATATAACGAAGGAAATGAAAATTTATTGTGTGTAATATTTGAATAAAAATATTTAATTTAACAAAAGAAGTGTGTTATCAAAGTATTGGTGAATTATTACTTTAATATAAATGTGATATTTCTTGTAACTTTTAAAATTTTCCTATAATATGATGTAAAATTTTCTCTATTCTTTGCGTTGATTTTATCTTCAATTTGAATACTTTACTGTTTCATTGATACAGTTTGTGACACTTTAAAAAAAAAATTAAATTTTCACTCGCAAAAAAAAAAAATAATAATGAATAATATTTTTTGTTGGTCTTATTTAGTAAGCGTGTACCTAATATAAAAACCAGTGTACTCGTATTCTACTTTTGTTAAAATTTAACTTTAAAAAATTTACTGCGGTGTATAATTATATTGTTTTATATTATACTTTCCTGTATCTAATTAGCAGGTTATATTACAGGTACATTTTAACATTATATTAAATTTGCGTACATTTAAATAAAATTTGGAAAGTGTCCCCGTCTCCATTTCCGTAATTTTGAGTAAAAAAATCTTTGTAAATATTTCAAAAATAGTAAAAAATAAATTTAAAGTAAAATTTTAATTACAGTTAAATATTTTAATTTATTGCGTAAATATTTCGCTCAGAAAATTATTTTTCCAAGATCTGCATTAAGTGGTATTGTTTAGTTAAATATTAAACATAGAATACTTTTTATTTAGGGTATCCTATTGAAGAAAGTACTCTGTTTTATATAAAAATAATGCAATTTTGTCAAGTTACTAAAAATCTTGATAAAATGTACCTGATAATTAAAAATTAACATTTATAAAAGCCAAGTGTATAGAAGTGTGTTTGAATGTGTGGTTGTATAAAACTTATTAAGACGATGGTGATTTCTTGATACTTACGAGTGATGGGGGTGATAATTGGGACTTGTGTTCCTAATGAGGAACCACAACAGGGGGTCTTAGATGTGACGTCACAAACAACTATACCCCTTAGACTTTCACACCGAAGGTTTCTATATGGTAAATATATAAGTGGTGTTTTTTATTATAATTATGGCCTTTTTTTATTATTGTATATATGTTGGTACCAAATGCAGTCCTGTAAAAATATATAAAACAATTTTTTATTTATATTTGTGCAAAAGTGAAAGGGTGTTACCGGTGATTAAAAGTTCTTTAAAAATAAATTTTAAGTTTTAATCACTTAAGGTGGGAAATCAGGTACTGCGGGATTTGACTAAAAAATTGTTAAGAAAGAAAAATCTGAAATTTTGCACTGTGATACATTAGGATAAGGTATCTTCAAAAATGTAGTAAAATTGTGGCACCATGCTAGATTTTAATTTTAAATTAAGATTTTTTTTAAGTGTTAGTCCCATAAGAGCCCATGTTAATTTCAATAATTATTTTCTCTCTTATCTGATGGTCAAGGGTTCTGAAAATTTTATCATGATAGGTAGCTGTTACTGTTAACTTTCAAATGTCATCATAAAGTTTGCAAGTTTTCTTTTTAAATTTTGAGATACAAGCCTTAAAAGTGTCTCTAGTAATACACCAGTTCAGTTTTTCAGACTTGGTGCAACTTATTAATTTAAAAACATGGAAAAACGTGCTCTCCCACGCCCGGCTGTGATAGGCTCACGCACTCCAACCGATAAGCCTCATTGCATAATATTCTATATGCCAACAAAACAGGAATTTATTTATTTTAATTTGAAATCGTCTTTTACTTACAACGGCAAGTCTTTTGATCCTGGATTAAGATTAAGAAGCACCTAATTTCTCTCTCTCTCTCTCTCTCTCTCTCTCTCTCTCTCTCTCTTTCTTATTACCATTACAATTTTTTCTCATATTACACTTGTACTGAACAACATTAAACTTAACAAATATTATGCTAATAAAGTTATAAAATTAAAATTTAATAAAAAAAAAAAAGGTCCCAACTTTGTACAAGCCGAGAAAAAAAGGCCTGCAGACCGAGATATGATATGAAAAGCTCCATCAGTAGGGGTGAATTTATTTTATAATGTGAAGTCCTATAATTACGGAATTAATATCAAAAATATTTTAGTAGAAGAAATAATGAGCTACATGTATTATGTGTCATATTTAACTCACATTTCGTCAAATTTACTTATCAATAATTTGGACGAAATTTTTGAAAATGAAGAAAAAATAAACGGTCAAAATTTATTATATTAGTACAATAGGCGTTGATCTACTACTTTTATTAGTATTTAATAAATTATTATTACGTTATTAAGCATAGCTATTATTAAGACTAGAGTGTGTGTGTGTGTGTGTTTTTCGCCCTTCTTTTTTCAGTTTATGGATTTTTTTAGGCTTATAAAAACGTCAAATTTTTTTCTACTTATATAAATAAAACTGTATTCTACTGACTTGTATCAATAAGACTGTAACATTGAATTTGCAGTCGATTTCCATTACTTCTTGCCGAAAAAAGAAAATACACCTAGTGCTTAAACTAATATAATACTGTAAATAAAAAAATTAAAAAAAAACAAACTATACAATATTCGAGCTCTTTTCAATATACACAAGCTCGTAAATTTTGTCTAATTGAAATGATAATAAATAGATATAGACAGTATATATATACACACACATGTCATACCTAAAGTACCTATTATACTGCAGTATAATATTGTCATATGATTGATTATCTAAATATGTATGTATTGTATATGTTGACAGGCATCAAATGTCCCGTGTGTTCGAAGTTCGTGTTACCAGATGACATTGAATGCCACCTTGTTATGTGTCTCACCAAGCCTAGACTCTCCTACAATGGTCTGTATAATATACATAAATAATTTATAATATACACTCACAAAACAACATGTTCATTTGTATACCGTATACCTCAATTATATAAAATACTTTGATTGTGTGTCATTGAAGTGATCGCCCAGATCAAGCAATAATAAACTCTAAATAATTACATAATTCAATAAACTCAAAATGGGATTTTTAAAACTATAATTATTTTTTTCCAATAACCAGGCCCTTAAACGTACAGACTCTGTCATTTAAAATTTTACTTTTTGCCTATACTCTAAAGCAATACAGTAAATGTTTATATGACAGAGGGTGCACATAAATTTAAACTTATGCAACACGCACAACTTTTTCTATTGTATGCTGACAATCCTGACGTCAGGATTATTGAAAATTTTGTACGTTTTGCATACTTTACAGTTATTTAGCGCTATCCTTTGGGTACTAGTGAAAATTGTTTATGCCTTTAGGAGTCCCATTTTGTATTCAATCAATTAAAACTGCATGTATTTTTGGTCTGGACGGTACCTTTTAAAGTATGAATGTATTTTCACTAAACATTCATAAAAAAAAGTAGAGGCTGCAGTGGTAGTATATTTATAGTAGTGGCTGTAGTATAGTGTCAATGCAAGTATGAAGAGTACGAATGATTCAATATTAGTGTTATGTCTCTCTATGGTCTAGACGGAGTTGTGTCACTAAACTATGAGTTGTGTATGGTAATTGTTGGCAAATGTGGAAAACACAAAAAATATCAAACAATTAAGCTGGATACGTAAAATTTGAAACTTTGGATACCCAGGGAACTCAATGTAGGAATGTAAAAAACATGCCCTTAACTCAATATTTCTCAAAGTGCCAACAATTGAATATCAACCTTTTCCATTTAAATAACTCGCGTAGCAAGCCATTAGCATGCCAACAATTGGGTCTCGACCATACCTATTTTTAGATGTTTACTCTTTAAACATTGTAAAGAGGTATAGGTTACCTAAATAGTCCTATACTGTTAACTGTACCAGCCAACTTCCGGTTACCTGTGAAACTCAGATAAGACCATACTGTTTACAATGATAAATGAGAAAAAGCATCTATAATGATGACAGAATTCCGTTAGCGGAATAGGGTTGCAGTGTGGAAATAGTGACCCACGCATTGGCAGTGTAATTTGTAATCACTTTAAATATTTACGCTGCGTACTGCGTAGTGTTGAAATTCGGCTGTTTTTTGGTACAGTCTGTGTAACATAAAATTTCATTGTTTTTTTTTTTTTTTTTTTTTTTTTTTTTGCCCAAGAAAAAGAAAAGTATTTTAATGGAATGGAACAGTATGTTAAATTAAATCTATACGTATACAGTATAAACACACATTAGGTAGATCCATAGGGTAAAAAAAGTAAAAGTTTATATGACAGTGTCTGTACTGTACAATGTAAACAAACGTTATTCAATTGCATGAATGTTTTTATGAAATGTTTAGTGTGATTTCTAATTTAAAACTACAAGCACTTTGTTTTCCCAGTGTAATTTTGTTTAGTTTCATTGAATGACATCAAAAAGATAGACACATGATTTGTATTTGATAAATCTGTGCATGGGTATTCAATTATAATAATAAAACGGGAATATTTTACTTTTTTTTTATTTTTATTGGATTACGTCATTCTATATAATATACAATTTAAAAAGGAATTAAAAACTTGTCATGCTGTAAACTTAAAAAGCTCGTAGAATTGAAAGTTAAACTGGCATTAAATGTGAGAATTACACTAACTTTATTGTAATGAAATAATAATGCATGGAATAAATAATGGTTGCGAAATGTATGAGCATGCAAATCATTATTTAGGTCCTATAAAGGAAATAATTTATTTTGGTACGTATTTTGATCAGAGTGTAATTTTGTATTAAATTGATTTTTTTTTAAACCCATTTTACTAATGTATATATTTTAATTATTTATTTATAAATGAATATTTTGCACATCTTATTGATTTTAAAAGACGTAGAAAACCTTGAACAAAAAAAAATGTCTAATTTCCTAAAATACCTTATCAACGTGTTGATTTGGCCGGAGTCATTGATTTATCATCTATTTTCCATTCACAAAATGGCAGATGCGGGTTTATGATGTCACAGCTCACGCGGAAACAGGTGAGCTGTGACGTCATATACCCTCAACTGCTATTGTGTGAATGGAAAATAAATTAGAAATCAATGACTCCAGCCAAATCAATGTTGATTTTTTAGGTTTTTAAGATATTAGACTTTTTTTTCCCAAGATGTTCTACGCCTTTAATGATAGAACTGCCATTATAGCTATAATAGCTCTATCATAAAAAGTTTATAGGATGTGCAAAATACGTATTGGCAAGTGATTTTAATCGTCGTGTAACTTCTAAAAATTTGATGATAAAAAATCAAAATCTTTCAAAAAAAATATATACTTTTTTTATTAAGCGCTGGGATCTAATTATTTTTTAATGATATTTTAATGCAATTCTTATTAGCAAATATTTCTATATAATACCTATAGGCTACATACCTATCTATAATACAGCATAATATAAGCTCTTGTAAAGGGTTGAAAATCGATAGGAGATTGAATAAAAAAATATATGACAAATAATCTTAGTACAATAATATATATTTTATCATTTTATACCAAATAATGGCAAAAAAAAAAATCATCTGATGACTAAAATACTTAAAACAAAGCTTTATAGTTTATAGAATATTATAGCAAAGACATTTAGTTGTGATTTTAGGTTCAAATTTTTTTATTATTTACAGAGGACGTATTGAGCGAGGACAAAGGAGAGTGCGTGATTTGCTTGGAAGATCTCGCCCAAGGAGATACCATTGCTCGGTTACCCTGTCTTTGTATCTACCACAAAGGGTATGTATGATTTGAAACTGTGGTTAAAATATACTTACAGTACAGTTATAAATACATGAATTGTACGTAAGCAAAATCGTTTTATTGCATATTGACATTTATGTAAACCTATAAAAACAGGACAAGAAAGTGCCAGAAGCGGAAATCACGTGACGGTAAAAGTGAGAGAAAACTTTCAAGCTCCTACCACTTTTAACATCACGTGGTTTTCTTTTCCGTCACTTCCTTTTCCGCATTTTAGCTTTACATAAGCGGTCATTGACGAGCATTGACTGCTTATGTTTACCTAAAATGCGGAAAAGGAAGTGGCCGGAAAAGGAAACCACGTGACGGTAAAAGTGGGAGAAAAGTTGGTGCCAGCAGCAAGCTAGGCCTGAGCTACCTCCCACTTTTAACGTCACGTGGTTTCCTCTTCCAGCACTGCCTTTTCCGCATTTTCAGCAAACATAAGCGGTCATTGAAAGCCTGTTGACTAAAAGATTTTGTTCATTTCCGCTTCCGCTTTAACATACTACGCACGCGTGGTAACTTTGATCAGAAGAGTATAGGGTGTATCCACATAATATCATATTTAATGCGCTTGGATGCCATGAATAATAGTAACTAATCGCATATTGCTTATATATATTAGCATAGGGAAAAAACTCAATTTTGGCTATTTTCTTTGGGAAATTGGTTAATTTTTTGATATTATTATTGGTCTCACATGGTTGAGATACTAATTCAACCTATTATCAGCATCAATATGCTTTCAAAAATATTGCTTAGTATTTTAAATCTGTCAAAAATGATTCATTTTTCTATGCGGCCTATGTTATTTAGTAATCTAGCTTGGTGTCAACATTAACATGAATGCATACAACCTTATAGAGTATGAGCAAAATTATATTATAGTAAAAAATAATAATAATACTTTTATGTGCTTTAGCTCATTTTTAGAAATATTAGTTCATTGTTTGCTTAATGTGTAACCATAGAATTAAAAGACAAATTCATGTATTAAACGAAGGATTTAGCAAATATGCATGTATTTAACTTTAAAATTTCCCTTAAAAAAAAAAAAAAAAAATAGAGGAGGGTTCATTCGTAGAATTGATATTGTGTTTTTCTTTTGCATATTGATCTGATAGCATAATTGATATACTTTCTACAACATAACTATTTTTCTTTTAAATGTTACAAAAGACGTCATAACCATGACGTGCTCACATGCGTCTTTCTTACCTCTATAGTAGTATAGTGTTAATATTTTATTATGGTATAAGTTATTTTAATAGTTTATTATTTTCTTCGTCTTTTTTTTTTTTTTTTTTTTTTTTTTTTTTTATCAATTTTTCTATAAAGGTCAATAATACAATACATAAATTTTTGCTTAAATTTATAAGACGCAGTTTGGTTATACAATGTTTTTTTGAATGCATAAGGATTTTATTGTCATGCATGAAAGCGGTTTAAAACTGAATTATTTTTTTTTTTATGTTAATATAATTGTGAAAAGCGGAAATTAAGAATGTGTTTTTATTATGTATTCTGTACAAATTATTTATCTCTATAAAAACATGAAGAACCTTGTACAGTAAAAGTCAATGACATTTCTAGTTAAGTGAAAAAAAAAGTCATTAAATGTGACGTATTGTGTTTAAATTTTAATTTGATACTGCGAATTTTTGAATGGTAAAAAAATATATATATATATATAATAATAAAAAAATAAATAAATATAGGACCGCAATCGAGCAATTAATTGTTTACAGTCAGTTTTTCAGCTTACCGTTACAACTTGTTAATAAGGGTTTTCTGATAATAACGGCTGACCCAATCTCCGAACCCCTTTCCGCTAGATAAATATAATAATCACATTTTCTTTCTGTTAATGGTCCAAGTTTTAAGTTAAATTAAGTAAATTAATTTTTATTATAAAATATTTATGGGTGGTATATTTTTAAGTGGTGGCTTAGCATTTGGGACCTCGTCTCGTAAAGTTGCGTCTCTAAATCTTGAACAATACTAATAATTGAAGACTATACCGCAAGACTAGTGTCTAATTAATGACGAGGAACACCAAGTGTGATTTTATTGCATATTCCAAAAGAGGGCTTTGCTCTAAATTGATTTTTTTTTTTTTTTTTTTTTTTTTTTTTTTTTTTTAGTACATTAAGTATTTTTATTTACTTTTCAAACATCGCGAAATGACATTACTATTAACGACCGTGATACTGACCGGTCGACTAGTTACCGACCGTGACGTCATACCACGATTTTCAAAATTTAATTACAAATATGTAATAAAATAATAAATTACAAAATCACTTAATAATCGATTCAGAATCATACACCCTCTTCTAGAATAAGTCAGAATAAAATCTAGCTCTTCCTTATATGTTAACTGGTTCTAGAAAAAAAAAAAAAAAGAAGAAAAAAAGGATTATTTAAATATTAATAGAACCATTGAATTAATAAAACTAGTTATATTTAGTTAGCGTAGTATTTTTCAGTATTTTATTTTTATTTTACGCACATTATAATTTATTTATTGTTATGTTTTCAGTTGTATTGACCGGTGGTTTGATGTAAACCGCTCATGTCCGGAGCACCCCGGGGACTGAAATGGGGCCCTCGGGGCCCTCTACACTGACTCAGGGCCCATCAAGACCCTGTTGATAAAGACTACGGGATTAATTATGATACTTTGACCTAGAGAAAGAGAAAATAAGGGTGAAGTGATATAAGTTGAAATTTAAAAAAAAATAATAATTAAAAAAAATGAGAAAGAAGAAAAATTTTAACCATTTTTTTTTTAATTGACGTGGCCATATTAGGCTATGCAGATTATTATCACTATTATTATTATAATTACTGTTAATATTTAAGATTATTTATATGTTTCATTTTTTTATGTAATTTGTGTTCTGCAAAATGATAAAAAGAAAAATGGAGACAGTTCTTGGGTATTTATTGCAATTAATGTAAAACTAATAAAAAAAGTGAGTTCAGAATACTCATAGTACGATAGGAAGGAGGGATGACTTGCTTTGAACACAGATTTTAATACATACTTTTGTTTACAATTTTCTGCATTTATAAACAGTCCAAAATAACAAAATTTGCTTTACAATATTTTTTATTCTTAAAATCAATATTTCTTAATTCTTATTCATATAGTAAACTTTAGTATAATTTTATGTCCATAACCTATCTTTTGTTAAAACAGAATATATATATAGGCTATATATATATATATATATATATATATATATATATATATATATATATATATATATATATATATATATATATATATATATATATATATATATATATATATATATATATATATATATATATATCCATAATTTTATTGCAACTACTAACAAAATTCAAGAACTGTCTCAGTTTAAAAAAAATCAGTCTGATTTTCAGTTACTGTAATAAAAGTTTTTAAATTTATAAATCCTTATAATTTAAGGTAAAAATGTATTAAAAAGAATGAGAATTTCAGTTACCAAAACAGATTATTAATTTTTCACTTGTATGCCCTTATGTTGGTCCAATTTTCAGACTTGTGCTCAATATGTATTTATAATAATAAAAATTTTAAAAAATTAAAAAAAAAATCATAGCTGTTGATACATGATTTTGTTATGTATTTAAAAATTGTGCTTAAGCAATAATTCTATTAATATTTTTTCTTTATATTATAATGATCTAGTGCGATCTTAATGTAACTGTAATAAAGTGGGGGGGGGGGGATCGACTTTGCAATTATTGATTGATAACAAATTTGCTAAAACAAAAATATATATATGTATATAGATAGATTTTAAAAATTATAGAATAGGAGTTTGAGCTGTTATCAACAATTTTGTCTTGCATGTGGAAGAGAAAATATTTTAACCTGGGGGTCTGTTCCATAAGTTCTCACGAGAAATTTGGCACCGAGAAAGGGGGTGTAACTCACTTGTTTATCATAGAGAACTCGTGAGCCACGCCCCCTTTTCTTGATACCGAGTTTCTAGTGAAGCCTTATGGAACAGACCCCCTGGTCTTAATTACTCGTTAAGAGTTTCGGGCTTAATTAGAACATTTTCTCAGTTTCTTTTTGACAGTATAAGTGTCAGTAACTTTTCAATCTCCCATTTCCCGATTTTTCAAAATCTATCTGTGTTTTTCAGACCAAATATTTTATCAAACATAAAATTTACAATGAGATTAAAAAGGGTAGGGGCGGGGGGACATTGTCCACAAATAGCTACCTGTTAGTACAAGATCAACTACTGCATTACAAGATTGTGTCATAATGGGTCCCTGGTTTTGGCATACTGATTAGTTAGCAGTGATCATGTGACCCTTAATTAAACCTCTAATTGACTCAATTCTTAGCCCAAATTTGATGTCTTGGTCCTATAATCTTGGGCTAGTAGGTTCTTGCCAGAGTCTTTTTACTCATAAAAACAATGTTACTAATTTGATTGTTAAGTAAAAAAAAAAAAAAAAAAAGACAAAAAATTCTGATTTTTTTTTTTTTTTTTTTTTTTTTTTTATTCTCTTTTTAATGCATATCTTTTGTAAAAACAAATGTTTGGTAACTGCATATCAGACTGTAATTTTTTTAAAAAAGAAAAAGTCATACATTTTATTTTCTGGAAATATTAAAAAAATTGTACCTAAATTTGCCATAATTTATTTATTTTTTTAATTTTTTGAAGAGGTGCTTTTATAATAGTTATGCTAAAAAAATGTTATTATTATTATGTAATATTACATTTGTTCTATTATGTTTTTTGGGACAAAAAAATACTTCTTTTATATATATAAACAATAATAAAATAAAAAGTGTTTATGATAAAATAATAATAACTAAAGCTTCAAGAAAAATTATTGAGAAGACAAAAAAAAATAATAATAAAAGAAAAAAATACAAAAATTTGAAGAAACGTGCCTTTTAGAAATTTAAAAAAAAAAGAAGGAAAAAATTTAAGTAAAGTGAATTAGTGAAAAAAAAAATGTGACAATGCATCAAAAATGTGAATTCATAAAATAAAGAAGAAACAAAAAAAGAAGATAAAAAAAAATAGATATATGAACAAAATGTTATTAGTGCTAAGACTCTTCTAAATATTCTTGCTTTCTGTAAATAATATTATAATTATATATATTATACAGTATATATATGTATATGATATATATATATATATATATATATATATATATATATATATATATATATATATATATATATATATATATATATATATATATAAAATATAAGAAGAATAAGAAATAATAATACCTCACAATTTTGAACATGAAAGAAATTAAAGAGCACTTAAAAAAAAGAAGAATGAGGAAGACTAATGATTTTTGGGACAGCATTTGAGCACATTTTTAGAAAGAGCATAATTAGTAGATTCTATTGACATCAATATTTACCTTTATTACTTAAATTTCAGCGATTAATTAATTATTTAAAAGTGGCAGCCACGCCCCCAAGAAGCCTGTGCCGTTAGTCATTTGTTTGAATTTGCAGCGGAGTCTGATGTTCTTCTGCAAATTTGGATACGAGAATTTAAATTTTACGCGAATTTTTAAATTCTCGTATCCAAATTTGCAGAAGAACATCAGACTCCGCTGCAAATTCAAACAAATGACTAACGGCACAGGCTTCTTGGGGGCGTGGCTGCCACTTTTAAATCATTAATTAATCGCTGAAATTTAAGTACTAAAGGTAAATATTGATGTCAATAGAATCTACTAATTATGCTCTTTCTAAAAATGTGCTCAAATGCTGTCCCAAAAATCATTAGTCTTCCTCATTAATACAGTGTCTCTAAAAAGTTATCGTTTTTTTTTTTTTTTTTTTAATTGTTGCCTGAAATGTTGTTCAAATAGTCTATGTTTTTGCTGAAAATATTATTGTAATTATTGCATTATATGCTGAGTAGATAGAGTATTCCAAGCCCGCAGTAGTTTATCTTCTATGGCGGGAATGTCAGATCAAACGTGCGACACAATAGCGCCTGGAGAAGACTGCAGAACTAGACGCTGCCGTTTAAATACGTTAAACGTCTAGTTCTGTAGTCTTATCCAATTGCGGTGCGCATTCGATCTGATATTCTCACTGTCAGTATAGGCAATAACTTACTGTATACGCTACTGTGTTCCAAGCTTTAAGTATTTTTTAAATACAACATATGTTTTAAAGACTTGTAGAAAGGGGTTTTACTGACAAAGTAAAAATAAATTGAGAAACCAACAATAGCTGACTAGCAGATGACTGTATCTGTCTTGTTTTAATAATATGCTTTATTATGAGCCAATGAAGCAGTTACCATATATAACGTGTCAGAATTTTTTCATGGTACTGAAATTTTGTACTGTAGCTTACTGAAACTATGAAAGCTTTTGTTTTCCTGAATTTCAATTAACTTGGGTTGACATTTTTTTTTTTCATTCAAATGTCTTGAAATTCAGGAAAACTCACAGTACTTACTGTGACTACAGTAAAAATTTCAGTATCATGAAAAAAAAAAAAAAAATACTCAAGTTATTGCTGCTTTATTGCTCCATAAGAAGCACGTCACATCAAGGACCGTAACACCAAATAGTCAATTTGTTAGTATTGTTAGGGTTCTGAGTTTGAAATACCCTTTGCAAGTTTCCCAATGGTTGACTTATTTAAATTGGCCAGACACAATAGGATCAATTTAAGGAAAAAACCATCGCGGTTAGGATCAATGATAAAGAAAAGGATAGAAAAACCAGCAAGGGCCTTACCACAGTAGAAGTTCTATGGAGAGGTCGAGGTCTTGCATGGCACAGTATAATGTTATAAAAGTTTCTTTATAACTTGAGAGCTTTCGTCATATGATAATGACATTATCAATCAAAAGAGAAAATTACTTGAGCACATCACTGAGCAGTGTCTTGTCTTGTACAAGACAAGACACTGCTCAGTGATGTGCTCAAGTAATTTTCTCTTTTGATTGATAATGTCATTATCATATGACGAAAGCTCTCAAGTTATAAAGAAACTTTTATAACATTATACTGTGCCATGCAAGACCTCGACCTCTCCATAGAACTTCTACTGTGGTAAGGCCCTTGCTGGTTTTTCTATCCTTTTCTTTATCATTGATCCAGACACAATAGGTCAATTCATTTTGCCCAACATTATACTTTGAATGCTCTATGTACACTTATCCAGAGTATAAATGTTACCTTAAAGAAGAAACCACTTTCAAAAGTAAGGGTTTTCAAAACTGAATGTAGTTGAAACACCTGCAGATCATTTCATTGACTTATTCTCACTTATTAAATATTAATAGTGTCAAATTGACTAATAAAGGAGCAACTGTTTTGAGGCCTACTATAACCGATTTTGCACACATCTGCTTCTGTTTCAATGTACTATGCATGCGCAGTACGTCAAAACGGAAGTGGATGTGAGCGAAATTCCTTAAACCCTTAAAACAGTTGTTCCTTTATTAGTCAATAAATTTGAAATAAATTCAAAAATAAAATGGCAGCAGTATGAAAATTAAGTCAATGGAAAGGTCTTCAGGTGTTCCGAGTTGAGAGCTAGCACTTACCCTTCTGTTAAAATAACAAATAATAATAATAGTACCTAATAATAAAACATTTCCTTTTATGTAACATTCATGCCCTGAATAAACCAGTATAACAAGTTAACCATACTGCCAACTTGAAAACAAACAAACAAATATTTGTTACAATATTTTATTTGTTACAAACTTTCTAACATACCAAAATAATGAAGATATTTGTAAAAGAAAGAGGGACTCTTATCAATATATAATATCAAATTTAATTTCCAATATTTTGGTTATAATAATGTGGTACCATCTCAAGTGTGTGTTCGTTTTTATGGGAGAACGGGGGGATAAAAATAAAGCATTGATCTGCCTGACCTTTTCCATGGCCCTCTTTTCTGCAAGTCTTCTAATTTTGGTAATAGAATTCCTATTATTCTTATTAGCTACTATAAGAAGTTTTGCAAAAAAGTGAGTTTAGTAAAGAAATAAATAAACTTGAGCTCAACAATACTAACAAAGTGTTAGAAGCTGACTTTGTGTTCCCTGTTGTGATATAGCATGCTTTTTTATGGTGGAATGAAGCAGCTAAAAATATAGGTATATCCTATACGTATCTTAATATTAATTTGTTTTTTTCCTGTATCTTTCCGAGTCTTCAAGTAATTATTTTCCTGAATTTCAATCAGTTTGGTTCACTTTTATTATTATTCATTTGACTTGAAATTCAGGAAAATAAATGCTTTTAGGCTCAGTATAATCTACAGCAATAATTTCAACATTAAGAAAAAAAATTCTAACTTAGAGTTATATCTGCTTTCATTTCTCATAACAACGCATGTTAAATTAAGACGGAGATTCAATGTATCTGCTGTAGTGCTTTGTTAGTATTATTGGTCTCCGAGTTTTTTTATTATTTTATTTATACTTACTTTAGCGGCTGTTTCTTATAGTTAAAAGTTCTATGTAAGCAATATTTAAAAGTCACCACCCTATTTAGTAACAAGTTTTAAAAAAATAGCATTAGGAGATGGCACATAGTAGCTATACAGTAGGTTATCTCCTATACTGAGAATCTCAGATCAAGTGCGCACCATAATTGTGACTGGGTGAAGACTGCAGAACTAGAAGCCGTCATTTGAAGTAACATTACGCGTCTAGTTTTGCAGTGTTCACCCAGTCGCAATTGTAGCGTGCATTGATCTGACATTCTCAGTATAGGAGATAACCTACTGTATAATATACTGTGAAGATGGCAATAAAGTATGCTTAGAGACTTGATCTATGATATTCTGCATTAGAACCTTTTTCATTATAGCAAATTAAGTGGTCTTGACTTAATGACTTGTTGAAAAACAAAATATGAAAATGTGTCTATAATACAAGATGTTAATTTCAGTTGATTTTTTCTGAATTAATTTTGAGATATACTCTCCGCATTTGATACACACAAAAATCAAACTATGTAGTTTATAAAATGCCCTTTCATTGTAATGCATTAATTTATGGGGGGTTGGGGAAATATACATAGGCTCAATATTTTTTTTTCTATATATAGGCAACGCAAAATTAATATTTGGTAATAAATGAAAATCTTTAATTGTGAGGTGATGTAATTGATAATTATTGTTATATAACCTAATCTGTGATTTAATGACCATTAAAATAAATAAATAAAAAAATAATAACAAAAATATGCCAATAAAAAAAATGAAATAAATGTGCAATAGAATTTAAATTTTTGTTTATTTATTTCCTTTATCTTAATAATAGAGATACATATCCCTTGTCATGAAATTTTGTTAATAACTTTCCACGAGAAAAAAATTTCTATAGTTTAAATGCAATCTTTTGTTCAAATTATAATAATGCATGAATTTATTTATTTTAGTCTCTTGTTAGTCTTGTCAGTTATTATGATGAGTGATTAAAAAAATTAAAACGAGATTTAAATTTGATATTTTAATTATTTATATTTTCAATGAATTAAAAATCCATTTTACTCATTACAAAAAAAGAAAATGAAAAAAAAAAAGAAAATCACGGAAAATCAAAACAGAATTTTTATTTCCGCGCTTAATTTTTAATTTTATTTTTATTTTTGTCCATCTAGCGGTGAGATTTATAAATATAATAAGCTTCCTAGCTTTGCCACTTGGGGGCGATTAGTGTAAAATATGGCTGACAAGAATAATAAAAGTGACGAAGATTTTTCCAATTTTCGACGTCGAACACGTCGAGACGGTGAAGAAAATTCGGCAGATGATGATGAGATTAGACCTGATAATTCTACAGGTCCTGACATTGGCTTAGGTCATCCACAAAGACGTAATGAAGGTAATGTAATATATTGCGTCTGCCTTTTCTCGAACAAGGCCCATCCCCCATTTTTAGCAAAATGTTTTTCCCACACTCAAAACCGGTTAGCGTTTTCACACACTCTCTTTTTCTATATAAAGTAACATTTTATAATTAATAAAAAATTAAAAGCCTTATGTTTCATTTTATTTTTTAATCTAGTAATTTACACATAGTGAGCTATTTACAGCTCAAATTTTCAATGGCTAGAAATGCACATTCACACCACACAATGATTGTGCATTTGCATTCATTATACTTTTATTGCTTGAAATAATTATTCATGTATTTTTTAAACCTTAAAAAACTGGGTTGAAAGTATAGCATGAATAGCTTATTAAAACAATAAAATCAGAGGTCGGTTACTAAATTTTGCATCTGTAAAAGTCTTATGAAAAAAAAATCCAATATGTAACAAAATGAGAGGTACCCAATGAGTTTTAACTTTAACGACTTATATCCCTTCTCTGATAAAGCATATTTATATTGCCCTTAAAGTACCTAGGTCAATAAATACTTGTACTTACATGCATGTTTATTATTGCCTCAAAAATTGGAAGGTCAAATAATAATAGCCCTGATAAGTCCACGTCCACACACAAAAATAATTACAGTATGTACTGTATCCTATCTATACACAGTTCATTTTTTGTTATCTTATTTTTTTCTGATACCCTTATGCACTTACAATTGACTAATAAAGTTACAACTGTTTTAAAGCCTACTGTAAGTGATTATGCTCACCCCCGCTTCCATTTCCACGTACTGCACATGTGTAGTAAGTATGTGCTGTATCTTTTTACTTAGATTGTGCAGATATTATGCAAAAAAAAAAAAAAAATCATTTTAGTATGAGTTTGATTTAGCAGTACTGGTTAATGTGATTTCATTTTGTATTATTTAGGTGGGGGGGAGGGGGCGGGGGGACTCGCTCTGCTACCATGAAAATTTGACATGTTCTTTTAATAATAGGTACACACACAGGACCACGATGAGATATTTTACCACTATGGTGGTTTTGTCATAAGAATAGCATTGCACATTTAGCGTGAGTCTTTGACTTTCAAACATTCTTATTGTGGTCATATTTACTACAGTATACAGTAAATTTGTAATCAGGGCAGTGAAGTATATCATATGTGGCATGGGAAGCGGTAGGAACCCATAGTTTTATGTTTTGTAGCAGGATCTCCTTTTTTATAGTGTGTAGTTTTGGAGAAAACTATTGCATCAAACCAAGATATCTTAAATATAGGATATGATATTACATACTGTATACACACCTTAAAAGTTTTAAGCCAAGTTGTTTTCTTTACTTCAAGTAGCGGTAATTTATGCTAACGTAAGTGCACTTATGTTCACTGCACACCTTCGTCCAAATTTGTGCATGCCAAAGTGAACACACCATACGGTGAGGTGACTTTGACTGTATTTGTCACCCCATTTTTTACCCACTAGAAATTTCATGATTCTAAAAATTATGTACCACACGGCCACCATTAACTTAACATCAAAGGTGATGGTTTGTATAGAAAGAAAGAGGCTGAAAATTGAGTTGAGTTAAGTGCTATATTGTCAGCTTGCAAAACAACTTCAGTACAAAAAGTATGCAGTTTTTTTTTTTTTTGCCAGCTAGCAACATAGCAATTCTCAACATGAATTTCAGCCTTTTTCGATACAAAACAACTTCATCTATGGTGGCCACTTGTGTAAATGGTCTATATATTTCAGAATATAGCACTAATAGAGATCTTGCTATAAAAAGTAAGTGCAAAATGAAATGAAAAAGTCGCCCCACCTTATGGTATGCTTTGTGAGGATCCCTCAATAAGAAGTAAAATTTTCATCCATGACTCATTAAATGTTGATTTGTTTATGTTCCAGAAGGTGGAAGAAGAGAAGACTCCTCTACATTTTCATTCACACACTTCTTACAAGGCCATAATTCTAACACAGGAGCTCGACCTAAAGTATATGATAACACACGTTATAATGATACCAAAGAAAGTTACCATCGTCGCCATGTGAATACCCCTGAATTAGCATCAGTACTACCTGATTTTGTTCAAGATCATTTAGTAGTCGAACAATGTTATTTATCTGATTCTACAATAGATATTGATAATTTACCTGATTTTGCATTAAGTGGTACTTCTGAATTAGATTTACCTTTAGATTTAGGACAAAGAGCATCAAATGAACAATTACCATTTGATTTAACTCAATTAAATTCTCGTTTAAAATATAATACTACATCAAAATTAGGTTCAATAAATAATGATAGAGTTTTACCTCTTGATTTAGCCCAATCTAGTTCAAGTAATGAGACATTACCATTAGATTTAGCTCAAAATAATGATGATGTAGGAGTAAGACTTGGTCATAATGAAAGTGTGCCATGTGATCTAGGACTTGGAAACTCTCAGGTAAGCATCTTACTATTTTTTAAATTACATGCTGTTAAACACGTAAAATATAGATTGTGAGGATGGAAAAGCGTGGGAATGCGCTTCGAAGCCATATTAGAGCTATGAATAAAAGTGCTCACCCATCATTGTGGTTTTGATTATTTTCTTAGGGAAATCGTTTTTTTTTTTTTTTTTTTTTTTTTTTTTTTTTTTTTTTTTTTTTTTACTTGAAAACCTAATTTAACATATTAACAACAGCAATGCTCTCACAATTATTGCCAATTGTTTTTAAACTGGCAAAATGAGTCATTTTCCAATACTAGCCCTTGTTATTTATTACAGTCAAACGGGGTGAAATTGAAAGCCAATCACAGACCTGCTTTCAAAGTGCTCTGTGTCTAGCAAGATAGGGAAAGCTTGCACATGATTGGAGTTTCAATTTCACCCTGGTTGACTGTAGTGCTCACATATGGCATCAACTTTTATATGAATACAACATCCTTACAATAGGGTGGTTGCATGAAATTACCACAAATCTCATCTAATTAACAAACACTTCTGTAAATAACACTAAAAATGCAGAGCTTTTATTATTATAGAGCAATTTGTATTAAGCGTGTTTGTAAACCCTATTTTTTTGTAGTCCTGAACAAAATAAATAAATGAAGCTGATATTGATAAATAACTATTAAATAGAATTGCGCATTTTTGGGGCCAAGGTAACGGGTTTAGCATTGAACTGTGTGCTATTTGAGTGAGATTTTCAATAATACAATATAGAAATACACAAATCTCACTGTTGTTATTAATACTGGCTTGATTTTAATTGATCACAATTGATTTCAGTCTCCTTTGGATCTGAGAGGTGCAGAAATAACAGAAAACCCTGTGAATCAATCCCTGCCTGATTTTTTATCAGATGGACCAATTCAGTGTGGTAGAGAGACAGAAGGCTTACCGGGACCAGAGATTATAGAGCAAGACAGAGTGAGTGATCAACTTTTTTATTATTATATTGTTATTTTAATCCATTTTAAGTATTGAAATAAAGTTGTTTTTGGTTTGTATCCTAATTTCTTGCATAACAGAATTTGACCCACATACAGTAAACTCTTGATTTTGTGAAATTCAATTCTGTGAATTTCTCGATTTTGTGAAATGCTCAGTTGGGTCCGTAGCAGACTTCAATATAAAGACATGGCAACGTTAAAGCTCTCGATTTTATGAAATTCAATTTTTTGAAATTGTCATTTTCTGGGTCCCTTGTGATTTCACAGAAACGAAAGTTTACTGTATATACATTAACTAATTTTTTTAATTATTAATACGCAAATCGTTGTGTAAAAAAAAAAAAAAAAAAAGAAAAGTGAAAACACCTTAGTAATAGCAATAATAATACCTTTCTTTACCTGAATCACATAAAAAAAAAATTCTGTATTACTTCCATGCAGAAGTTTTATCATGTGATGAAATGATATTAAATTTACAAAGGCTTACCTTCTATATCAGTTTGTAGCTTGCTGGTAGTGTTCCAATATTAAATCACCAATTTCATGGTATATTAAATTACAATGTACTAACAAATAATTGATTAATATAGGAGACAGGAGAGGTTGAGCGACTTAGAAGACAGTTAGCTGATTCGTTAAGACGATGCAGTTCTTTGGAAGGTGAAGTACGAAGATGTAGAGAAGCAGCTCATCACAGAGAAGAGTGTTTGAGAAGAGCAAATGTAAGTCAACTGCATTTGATTTCTTTAGATATAACAAGTAAGAGCTGAAAATTACATTTTAGTCACATACATCATGACTCTATTGACTAGTACAGGAACAACTGATTTGAGGCCGACTATAAGCGATTTTGCTCACATCCGCTTCCATTTTTACTTACGATGCTTCCACAGTACGTCGATACAGAAGCAAATGTAAGCAAAATCGCTTAAAGTCAGCCTCAAAACAGTTGTTCTTTTATTAGCCAATACTTCCATTTCAGTTCAATTTTCTTTTGCCATTCTGCACAAATTTTTCTTCTAGTATACATTCCTTCCTTCAACTCTACTCATAATTTGCTTCTTACTTGCACTGTTACACCTAGTACACATTTTTTTTTCAAGCCTCTTTCAACCCATTCACACTATGATAGGAGATTATTATTATTATTAGATTATATTTGATTATCAATTCAAACCGAAATGGTTTTAACCTTTCCTAATAATTAATTACATCACACTATGATAGGGTTCATCATAGGGGAGAAAAATTAATTCTCACATGTTTCCCCCTAATTATATACATTTTCTTGTGTTCTACAGACTAGTTAGGATTTAAAAATTTAAAAAGTCTGGAGAGTGGATCTGTTAATTCATCAGCTGGGAATACATATTCGTATATGCCAAAAAATTCATAGGAATTTTGACCTTTGTCCCATGTAAGCTAGTACACAATGGTTTAATGTTCCATGTACGACAAATGTTTTCTGAGCTGACAAATTTAATTTAAATGAGATATTATTTATTTATTTAGTGCTGCTTGTTATATTTATACATTCTCTTGTAATAATGAGTAATTTTAACCTGTATGATGTAATTTAATTTATTTGCATTGTATTTTAATGTGAAATACATCCATACATACATATCATGACGCTATAGTCCCTTTCAGGGTAAGCCAACAACATAGATGGTTTTTAGTCTGATCCAGTGTGAAATAATAAACTTAATTTAATGTAACAAATAAGGAGGGCATAAAATAATTAACCACTAAAACTAAAGTTGATGTTGCATCTTGATAACTATTTCTTGATTTTCAGAGTGAGATAGCAGCGTTGAGAAGAGAGAACTCTAATCTACGTCAGTGTGGAGGGGATGGTCAGCCTGATGCTCGGACACAGAGAGTGGCAAGAGAGCTTATGGCAGCTGCCACTCATGCAGAGTCATCTCTTAGGTACAGTATTTAATCTTTGCATATTTTGTGTTGAGGGATGAAGGCTATACTGACAGTTTATTTATTTATTTTCCTAGACTTAATTAGCATTTTTATTCAATGATAAATTTGCTTTGTTAACAGGCAACTACTTAGTGGTGTAGAAAGCTTACGTCTACTTGCATCATCTCTGGACCAAGGCCCCCCGCCCTCAAGACCTCATCCCTCCCCTTCGTCTGCATCACATGATTTTGAGCCAGAAGATCGGGCAGGACCCGCATTGTAACTTCTTAAAGAAAAATCAATACCAAGATTAGAGATTGTTAAAGCTAAATAAAATAAAAAATCTCACACTACCTTATTAAAAAATCTTCCCAGCAAAAAGAAAAGAAAAATGCTTTAAAAAAAAGTAACCCAAAATCTTTATATTAATCTGTCTTATTTCTTGCAATGCAATTTCAATTTTTAATAATTTTATTATTAAAGACCAGATTTTTAGGTGAAAATGGTGATTGCACCTGCAAAAATGAAAGGTTATTTACCTGCATCACAACCTACTTTGCATTGCAGTAGAAGCAGTGAAGTAGTAATTTTTATCAAAACACAGTAGATTGAGGTGCAAAAATCCTAACTATCAAACTTGGGGGTGTAATCGTCACCTAAAAATCCGGTTTCAAATTATTATTTTAATCACGCATTCACATAGCAAACCACCATAAAATGTAGTAAAAAAAATATATATCAATTTGCAATTTGCATAACATGTTGAAAAACACAACTGTTTCTTCTACATAAGTAATAGAGTAATACTAATGGGAAGTAAATATTTTCTAATCTAACAGTTCTCCAACTTTGCACAGTTTCAATATTGCATACAACAGAATTCTTATAATGTGGCCATTTATTTTTGCACCGGAAAATCACATTTCAAAATATTTTAAATGGCCTATTAATTTTAAATAAATATAGTAAAAAATGTCAGCCATATCTCAATTTAATCTCAAACTTGGGCACTTTTATCTTTGCTATTTTCATCTATTTTTACATACAAGTAATATAAAAATAATAATAATAAAAATTATATATAGTGCACCCCCACTCCCTTCCAACGTGATATGTTTTTGAAACAAAAATATATATATAATATTTTTCCTATTGCTTATTAGAGTGTAGTAAAGTATCTTATTTTTGCAATGTTGGTATGAGAAAGGTAAAGTAATAAGAAACCAAGATGTATATATAGAAGGTGGTGTAGTTTGCCTAGGTAGCAGCAGGGATGAAACGTCACAGAAGGTGAATCAAAACAAGAGGGGAAATTTAAAGTGCCGAGAGAGGGGAAATTTTTGTCCCTCCTCCTCTTTCAGGTACATAATGCATTGTACCTGAGAGACCACGTGATTCTGTTTACAGTCACCTCCTATGACGTATGTCAAAAATTTGAAATTTTACAAAGGAACCCGAGTTCTGACAACAGTAAAAGGGCAAATTATACCACCTTCTATATATACATCTTGTAAGAAACTAGAAAAGTGGCTTTATATAGTATAGCATATCAGGTGAAAAAAAAACTTGCTAGAACTGAAATTTGTGAGGGGAGGGGGATAAGTATGTGTAGCACGTCTGTTGATATCTGATAGCCCAAATTAATACTAAATTATATAACATGATCAGAACATGATTGGTTAATGAATAATATGGACTATGATGGATAAAATTAAATTGATGAAGAAGGTGAAGTTCTAAAGTATTATAAATTTTGAAATGTATACCAACGGATTTAGCACTAGATATGAATTTGACCTTAAAAAGGGTCCCTGTAGTTTAAAAGTGATATTTTTAATTATATATAAGGACCTTAAAATATATTTAGTAAAAATCTCCTTTAGCCACAAAAAGTTTAATATTTGAAATTGGTTCTAGTTCTAGGTGGATATCCTAAGAAATTTATTTTCACAAGAACTTATGTGTGGCTATTTTGATGGTCAAATTTATATTCAGCTTAATTTTCTTAGTACATTCTAAAATTTATGTTAGGAATTTTATAATATATGTGATGAGAGATTCATGTTGCAATTGAAACTGCAATGTTATATTGTTTTGAGTGGAACATTTTGCTAGCTATCGTATACAATTTGTCATTGTTCAAAATAAGAATTAAGTTAAGAACAATGTAATTTTGTAAGGCCTGGCAAAGATATGGTGCTTATGGGTTTTATTTTCTGAGATTTGGCGTTCTGGGTTATGGTCAAACCATTATATCCTTGTTCATCTGCCCTGTTTTTTTATGCGCCAGAGCTCAAAAAAATGGTCATCACTTTTATCACATTAAAATGGGATTTGGGGGCAAGGTAACGGGTTTATGAACAAAACCTATGGTTGAGACCCAGTTGTTGGCAGATACATTAATGAAAACGTAAACTTAAAAAATTCATTTTTGTCTCAACCAATAAAGATAAAATCTCTAAACTTAAATTTTTAGATACTTACAAGTTAGAGTAAAGGATTGGACTTCATAGTGGCATCAAAAATGCTCTCAATTCAATATTTCTCAACAACTGAGAATTGACCTTTCCCATAAATAGCTCGTAAAAATATATTTTAGCATGCCACCAATTGGATATTATTGTGTCCACCTTTAGGGATGTAACTAAAAAGAAAATGTCTGAAGGGCTGGTTCACCATTTAAAATAATTTTTGTTTTTATTATAATTAAGCTAGCAAAATTTGATTAACCAAATTTCCACTGGTAAAAAGTGCATTGCTGGTTTCCGATCGATGTGTCTTTGTATGATATTTGACTTTAAAAAAATGTATAAGAAACCTTTCATATAAAAATATGACTACTATACTTTGTATGAAAATATATAAAAGAAATGTTTTTTTGTTTGTTTTTTTGCGATAATATTGCAAAATACTTTGCTACTTAATTTTTGCTGCATACTTTTCTTTCGCCAAACAATAAAAAAGCAATTAGCATAATATTAGTAGTAATATTTATTAGTAAAAAAAAAAAAAAAAAAAAATTATATATAACCTGCCATTCCAACATGTATTTAAATATTTGTAAAAACATAATAATGTTAAATTAGGGAACATTCTTGTTCTTTTCCATGTAATGTTTTTTGGTCCCTTAATTATCGCTTTATTACTTCAACCATATAGCAGATGCTTCAATCCCGGCATGTGTACTTTTATGACCAGGGTCGGACTGGCACTCAAGGGGCTTCGTCCGCTAAAGGGGTGTACCACCCTCTCTAGGGGCCTCAAAAGAGGGCGTAACACCATGGTTACGCCCCTTTTTGGGGCTCAGGGGCCTCAAGTCAGGCACGTCCGCTATCACGGACTACTCTTATGGCCAGTCCGAGCCTGTTTATGACCAATATTATTTGTTACCTATATAAAATACTTAATTAAAAAAGCTATGCAAGCAGTTGAGTAAATAATCCAAGCTTCTGTGTATGTTATGCATAATTTTATGGTGGACAAATATTGATATTTAGTCATCCAACTTTTTTTTTTTTTTTTTTTTTTTTTTTTTTCTTGCATTATTTTTATTTTATTACCAATATGTGCAGAATAGATCTTTCAATTTTGTTACAATATTATATAACTCTGCCTTTTTCATATTTTGTAAATCTATAAATTTAAATGGCAGCTGTGTTAATTATTTATATTACGATTTCTAGTATTTATATTTAATTTGTATATGTAAAAAAAATTACGATATAAATAAATTATATTTAAATATAAAAAAAATAATAAAAAGGAAAGTTGCCCACGCGATATGCAGTAAAAAATAAACTGAAAAAAGTGTATTTTTTGTTTCTATTTTTATTGTGATCGATTGATATTTGTAATATATATTTGATTAAATAATTTAAACTCTTTTCTTTGTTAAACCTGCTAAAATATTTTTAATATTACACTGTACACATTACACCGTAAACCGTAAAAAAGATGTAGACGAAGAAAAAATGGAATATATTTCAAAATTTCTTACCTTTTCATCTAGTTTTAAGAATTTTGTATAGGTGGCGTATGCCTTCAGTTTAAGTATTTGTGTTAAATTATTTTTCTGTTCTCATTCGTTTTATAAAGCTGCGCACACGCTTTATTTTATTGAATTTTATATTACTACGCATAGAATAAATTGCTTTGCTTATTATTTGATGGTATCTTTTTGCAACGACCTTGAGTGACGCGATTCCCGTTATTTGCAAAATCATCTGGTGAAAAGTGTAGTAGCGGTACACGAATGAATGTAAACAGACAAGAAAAAAAGGGTTAAATAAATAATATAACGTATGATAAGGTATTAAATTTTCAAGATAAGAATTTAATAAGTTACCAAAGCATTCATTTGTGTATGAAAATTTCATTAAAATTATTTATTCTCTGCGAATCGTTGATACACAAGTCCCGTTATTTTTCAAGGAATTTTAGTGGGTCAACCGGCCAGCGGCTAAATATCTTACAAGTAAGTGCAATAAAATGAATAAAATGTGTTCAATTGGTGTTATAAATGTTGAAATTTACCATGACATACCTTTTATGTATTTGTATTGAGAAATTGAAGGGTTAAAACGGGGTTAAAAACAACCGGTGCAAAGGTTCATTGTGTATGGTTGCTTGAATAGGAAAACATACATTGCGATTGTGAAAGAAGGTAACTGTAAATTATTATCATATTAGACGTGTATTGTGTGCGTAAATATGTATTCAATATTTTTTTTATACTTTGAACTTGCCGATTTTAAAAAATATATAGCAGAAATCAATATAAAAAATGTTCATATGTAGGTTATGATATGATAGACATTATATCCCCCACGAACACAGTTTCTATTTTTCCAGGAATTATACAATTCTAGTTTAGTATGCATGTTACGTATAGATGCAATAAATATAATTTTATTGTTTCAAAGAAAATACATATAACATCAATATATGTACAGTATTTTATTTATTTTGTACCGTTAAAGGAAAATCAATAATTGGAAGATAGAAACGTATAGTGTTTTACGATATATTGTACTTATAAATGTATCATATTATGATATTTGTATGAAATTCAGACAGACTTTGCGAAATCAGTTTCATTTCTATATGTTTCCTTATGAAAATATCATTAAATTTTAGTATTACAGTACATTAATTAATAAGTTATTGTACGTAATAAAATCGTAATAAATGCATGTTGTATCTGTGAGGTAATTAATTCCGTCTCTCTCCCTCTCTCCCTCTCTTATAATTTTTATAGTAAGCATACCATAGGTATATTTTTCATTTACGATATGGACATACTATTTATTACCGTAATTTTTACGTAGCAAGCATTTGTTACATAAATATGCATATAATGCAGTTATAACTCAGCAACGTTCTTCAAAATTCTAAAATTAGGTCCCAAGAGAATGATAATTGGGAGTTAAAACTTTTACCCTGGTCCTGGTTGACTGCAGTTATACAGTAGGGAGCAGATAAAATGTTAACAAAGGAAATATAGCTCCACAAAATTACAATAGCAAGGTGTGCCTACTGCTGCATTTCTCCGCCTTCTCAGGCTAGTTGTCATTGCAGTGGCCAACGACATAAATATAAGCACACCTCCTTGACTATGCACATCTTCTCTCTCTCTATCAGAATCAGAGTATTAAGCCAGCCTGCTGCCGACCAGCCTTCTGGAGCACCACGTCTCTCTCTCTCTCTCTCTCTCTCTCTCTCTCTCTCTCTCTCTCTCTCTCTCTCTCTCTCTCTCTCTCTCTCTCTCTCTCTCTCTCTCTCTTCCTCCCTCTTGCTTTTTTTAAGAACCAAAATATTAAACCTGCCTGCTAGACCTGCCGTGTGTTGTTCTCTCTCGAATGTCTCGTTCAAACAAAATATTTATTATAATATAAGCTTCCTCTAAACTTGTTTGCTGTTGCTCCAGAAAAAATACATAGTAAGCAATATCATTGAAATAGAGAGAGATGGTGCGCGTTAAACAAGCAGGCAAGCATATTATTCATTCTGAGAGTGAGAGAGAGAGAGAGAGAGAGAGAGAGAGAGAGAGAGAGAGAGAGAGAGAGAGACGTGGTGCGTGCTCCAGACGGCTGGTCGGCAGCAAGCAAGCATAATACTCTGATAGAGAGAGAGAAGATGTGCATATAGTCAAGGAGGTGTGCTTATATTCATGTCGTTGGCCACTAAAATTACAACTAGCCTGAGCAGGCAGAAGTAGACACACCTTGCTATTGTAATTTTGTGGACCAATAGTGTCTCTTTAACAGTTTTTAAGCTCTGTACTGTACAAGGTATTCTTTAAAAACGTTTTCAATGCAAAAAAAAAAAAAAAAAAAAGTTCAAACGAAATGAAGATATTTATTTATTCATTCAATAAACACACTTGGTGCACAACATAACGCAATATTTTAAAAATAAATACATTAAATGCATTATTCCTGAGTATATGAGAACAATTCAGCAAATGATATTGATCACATTTCTCACCACACAATTTACATTTACATGAAGTATCATATGCAGATATTATGGTGAAAACCATGCACTGCAAATCTAGTGAAAATGTGCCTATTTTTAGAGTTTGTATTTTTCCAATTGACATTTTTAAAAGCCGGGGTACAGTACTGTAAAAAAAAAAAAAAAAAAAAATGAAAATGAAGATTCAATTAAATAAAATTACCGTTAAAATATTTCATGTGAAGTGTAATTATAAAAATGCCTTATTATTGTTTCAGAGAACATTAACTACAATGTCTACTGAGAAGAAACCATTTGAGAGGCTTCCCAAGTCAGTGAAGCCAAGACATTATGATTTGTTTCTGACACCAGACTTGGAAGCCTTTACATTTGATGGCAAAACAAGCATTGATGTTGAGGTAAGCATAATTACACCCCTACATTTGTATGTTTTCATGCACTAGAAAATCAAGCTTTGAGCTGCTGACTAAGTTTTTTGTTCATGGGTATCCTTTTCCGGTGCAGCGTAATGCAACTCAATGTCGTTGAGTTAGAGCAAACGTTCTAACACTCAACAGTTTAGTCACACTTCTACACCTTTCAGATTTCACACATTTGTACTTGTTTCATATTTATGCCCCTTAAAGTTTCTATACCTATTATAAAGTAAAGCTTCAAAAGCCATAAACAGAAATCACAAGGTGATATAAGTGGGGAAAAAACTTTGAACCATTATTTTAGCTATTCCTTTATAACTGATCCACTGACCAACTTTCGGTTACCTGTTAAACTCAGATCAGGCCTTACCTTTGACAATGATAAAAATGATGAAGAATATGGGCCTATCAGCTTCCACTTTAAGCATCTCATGGTTTCCTCTTTGGCACTTCCGTTTCCATTTTGTACTTTTATATAAGCACCCAATATGATGCCCGTTGCTAACAGTAGAATACTCATACATTTCAAATTGAAAATATATTTAATCAGTTCTTTCATCCTGCAATTAAAGTACACAAAAAAGCCTATCAGCTTAGGTTATTGTAATATAGATGCTTATCTGAGGTTTTCAGGTAGCAGGACGTTGGCTAAATACAAGAACCAAGTTTGCAATTATTTCATACTAAACGCAACCCCTATTTCCAGGTTGCTGAAGAGACCAGCAAGATGGTGTTGAACTCCCTTGAGCTTCGCTTGGAAGACATCAGCTACACTCCAGCAGGAGGAGAGAGCATCAAGCCAAGCTCTACGGACCTCTCTGATGAGAACGAGACTCTAACCTTGAGTTTCTCATCCCCTCTCAAGCCAGGCAAGGGTGTGCTGAACATCAAGTTTGCGGGGATTCTCAATGATAAAATGAAAGGGTTCTACAGGAGTCAATACACGAGGTAAAATACACTATGTTTATTTGGTATATGTTTTGTGCAATGTTGTACATTTCTTCAGATATTGCCAAGGTTGGGTTTAATGTGAAATTTTAATAAAATGTAATACAATACTTCCATTTTTTTTTTTTTTTTTTTTTTTTTTTTTTTTTTTTTGAAATGTAAGAAATTATTTAAGTAGCTTGTTTATTTTACTATTTGCAATAAATTTACTGTCCATTTAATTTAATATGAAGTAAGGATGAAATGTTTCTTGAATGTCAAAGAAATATCAAATGTTTTAAGTTATTCCGCCTTAAATTTACTTGTGTATACTGTATTCAAATTTTAGGGTCTACTCTTTGTCATTTGAAGGAAGGGGGGAATAACTATATATTTTTTAAAAAAATATATAAATTATTTTTAGAAAATAAAAGCATTTGTTTTGCTGGATATAAAATTGCATATACATAGTTAAGACAAATTATTTTAAAAATAAATTTTTAGTATGACCAATGTTAGCCCTAAGTCGGTAACTTACACACTAACTTAAAATATGGACCAATTTTAGATGTTCATTCAAGTAATAATAATAATAAGTTAAAAAAAATATTTAGAAAATAGTTGGTAGAGATTAGAGCAAGTTGAATTGAAAATTAATAAAACGCGAAAATTCTCTAATTTAAATAGTAAATTGGGACTAGGGATCAAATATTCTAGCTTGAGCTAGTTAAAAAGTAGACGTTAAAGGGATGGAGGTATATAGTGTCAAAATAAAATACGATGTGCCTAGCATCTCACGTTCTCACACTACGTCAAAGACACAACATTATAAAACAGCATCAGACTTACTCTTTGCCTTAGACCGGTTTCGTCCTTTACCTAGGACTCATCAGTAAGGCTCGGCAGAGAGCTCTGTACAGCTAGAGATGGCTCACACCACATCTGCTAACTGACTGAGCTGAGGAAGCAAGTGGCAGTCGCGTTTTTATACGCGATGCCCCCGCAGCTGCACGCGCTGATTGGTTAAAATAAAATCGCGCGCGCAAACTCGGCTTGCTGTTTAAAACCTCTCAGCCTCACACTGTAATATAAAATCGTGTCTAAGAGGGGTGTAAGACAGGCAGCCAGCAAGCAATATGTGTCCTCCCTCACTTCCCAGAGTTCCCCAACTCTAGAAAGATCGCGAGAACACTATGCGCCTACCGACTGCACAGTATCGTGATTCACGCTAGTTACATCGCTTTATATGTTGACACTGGGGTAGGAAAAGCAAAAAGATGATAGAGTAGGAGAGATAGAATAAATATTATTCGCTTTGGCATATAGTTTAATTAATTTAGTACGTGCTCTTATTGACGTTGGCAAGTAAAAGGGCCGAATAAAATAAAAATGAAAGAATATTATTTACAAAAGCTTAAATAGTAATTTAGTAATAATAAATTATTTTTATTGAGAAGCCACAAAAGGTATACCCCCACTTACATGGTCCTCTGACATGGAAATTGTGTTTTTACTTCATCACAATAAAAATTAACAAAATTTAAGTTTCGATATCTAGGTTTATATTTTGTTCCACAGCAAGACTGGTGAGAAGAAATACAATGCAGTGACATATCTATGTCCCACACATGCAAGAACAATGTTTCCTTGTTTTGATGAACCTCACTTGAAAGCTACATTTTCAGTGTCAATACAAAGTCAAGCTCCCACAGTGCTTAGCAATATGGTAGGCGAGAGTAAAATATAATATGCAGTGTGGGGTTGTTGTATTGGTGTGGTGGTGGAATGTACAGTGTCAAATATCATGCATTGGTAGTTACAGCTGGTTTCATTAACTTTTGTCTTAATTAATTTTGGGTTGTTTTAGGTTTCAACATTGTAATCTTGAGTCCATCTGTTGTTTGTTTTTATTTTATTTTTTTTTTATTTTTTTTTAATGAGTGCATATGTTTACTCTAAAAAATGGAAAAGAAAGTGCCGGAAAAGGAAACCATGTGATGGTAAAAGTGGGAGAAAACATCGCGCCAGCAACAAGCTAGACCTGAGCCACTTCCCACTTTTGATATCACATGGTTTCCTTTTCCGACACTTCCTTTTCATGTCTTAGAGTAAACATAAGCACTCAATGTAGTGCGGTAGCTTTTGTTTTTACATCATAATAACTAGAGCGGGGGGAGGGGGGGGGTTGTACATGAGAAATGATTATTACACCTGCAAGTTCTATAGTTCGGCTTTTTACTCCTGAATCTAAAAAATTGGTGCTTCAGAGCTACAAGTTTAAAAATAAATTATTATGCAAACTCACAGTAGGTATCATTTTTGCAGGCAAAACTGCCATTTTTACCACAAAATCTGCAATTTCAGTAAACTGTCCGTCAGTTCTTCATACAAAAATTTTTCAATATTTAACTGGCCTATGTTTGTGGTTTTCATTGTATACATTGATAAAGTGATGGTGTAACACAGGAACGCAATATGAAAAAAAAAAAAATTAAAAACTCATATCTTCTGATTCTCTTACCTTTTTTACAGAATCGAGATTGCTTGCCATTTTTGCTAGCTACACTTTTAAACTTCAGTCATAAAGAATACACTTCACTGTGTTAACAAGAAGACAGTTAACACATCAGCGGTCAATTAAACTTAATAGTACTGAAGTCACATTTTCTGCAACGTGAAGGACATCATACCTCAATGCTTTGATATTTGACACTATGCTATATATGATGCCTATTAACACTACTTGCTATCCTAGCTAACCTTGCTTGTCCCTATCACCTATGTGTTGCAGAGCTGGCGGGGAGGTTCGCTTCAATGGAGTGACTCAGTTTGAGGCTACAGATGCGAGACGATGTTTCCCATGCTGGGATGAGCCCGCAATCAAGGCTACGTTTGACATCTCTCTTCTTGTACCTGCAGACCGTGTGGCACTCTCCAATATGGTGAGCCTCCCCACGCAGCGTAACCTATTAATATAGTAGCTCAATAGGTAGTATCGTCATCACATTGATCTTATAGAAGAGGGTTTGTAATGTGAAATGTGAGGTTCAGAAGTAAATCGTGACTACATTTTCAAGATCACAAAGCTATTTGTATGAGGAACGTTTTATTATGTCGCTGCAAACTTTGTATTGTGTGGGCGTGGTCTTTGCCAGCCTGTGATTGACGCAGAAAATGTCCCAAGCCATATAGTCCATTGATCCCATAGAAAATTGCTAATTCAGGACGTTACAGATCCTGTATAGTACTGTACTCAAAGAAAAAAAATGAATAATAGTAATAAATAAAGGAAAAATCGCAAGATGGTAATTTTATAAATAAACTTTTTATATCTCTTTAACCTGAAACTGAGGAGAAAAATCAAAAATTAGGCAACCCTCTATTTTAGACCTGTACTTCCTTACGTCATGAATTTCAAAAGTTACCTACTCAACAATTTTTTAACATCTGTTTGTGATAAAAGTGTTAAAGAGGAAGTTCAGGGTTCCCAGCATAGCTTCTTCAATGTTAGATAATGAGAAGAACTATTCATAAACTCACATGTGATGGCCCAAAGCCCTTCCGTAGCCCCACAAACTCGTGATCATCCTGCAGGAAACCCGTCCTGTATCTTTTACGTCATAGTTACGGCTTAACTATAGAAAATGTTGTAGCGGCTTGCATATTTCGCAGGATGAGCGCAAGTTTGCGGGGTTACCATGGGGCTACGGAAGGTCTTTGGGGCATCATACGTGAGCTAATGAACAATTCATCTCATTATCTAACATTCAAAAAGCCATGTTGTAAACCCTGAACTTTCCCTTTAAGTAACATAATAGATGTATGCATAATAGTCTCATGATTTATCTGTTTCTTTTGAGAGCAGGATCCCTTTAGAAAGAATATGCATAAAATATTAAACAATAGCTAACTAAAGTAAATGTGCTGCAATATGCTTTTTACAGCTTGAAAATTTGTTTTACTTGAGTTATGATTGTTTTAAAATTTATTTACTTAAGTGTCCTCCTTTTACAGAATAAAAAGGGGAGGGTGGTATGTTTACTATATTGCCTATTGAGTATCTACAATCCTATTAACATTGTTATCAATGTCACTAACTACTGTAGTTTTGAATAAGAAATGCTGAGAAAATGGAGCATGTGATATTGTTCATTCATTAGATTCCCTCGTAATAAAATGAGAATTGCCATGATCAGTGCTACAATAATGGGTACTGTATCATCATACAACAATTTTAAATTTGTTAATAATCAAATAATCATGTAATCTCTTGTTAAAAAGTAATAATCAAATCACTTAATAACACTCAGATTTAATTTTTTTTCCCTAGCTCATTAAAAATATAGACAAAACATAGCCGTGTATGCAAATACACTTTTGCTGCATTTTCTCCATGTTTTTATCTTAGTGTAGTTGCAAAAAAAAATATATATCTGGCATGTTCTTTAGTTACAGTAATTTTGGCTAGTATTTTAGTAATGCTGTTTGTAAAGCCTGTTTTCTGCTACTAAAAATGATGATCAGCCTTTTTTTTTTTTTTTTTTTTTATGAAGAAAACGGGATTTATGAACAATGCTATTGTTTCATGCATATTGCATAAAAGAAGGGGAAAAAGTCTTGATTTTATAATTATTATTTATACAAGGGAAAAACATTGCATGTAAATATGTGATGTTAAAAAATAAAAAAGTATAGCAGAGAAACAGTGTACAGAAAGATTAAAGCATGTTACATCAAAAATGAGTGGAACTCAAAAATTCAAAACTCACTTTTTAATTTAAGGTGCTCTAATCTTTTTACATGTTATTTGTCTTACTTAAAAAATTTTAACACCATATAATAATATCTATTAATGAATATTATTAATGAGTGATTATTATTCTTATTAGTTAGCAAAAGGAATTTTGTAATGAAACTCATAATATTGCACAATAATATAATGTTTCAGTTTTTATAATTTAATGCATGAGTGTTACCTTTTAGTAGAGCATTTTAAAGTGAGGAGTGTGCGCCACAAATTGAGGCTTACTGAATAACAAAGGGTCTAGAAGTGTTGCATACATGTGCATGCTACAACCAAATAAAAGCTAAATAAATTAGGGAAACCAATTAGATCTCGTGTTATGTAGCACTACATTGTAGTGCTACATAACACGAGACTACATAGTGCTACAGAACTCTGTATAATGCGCAATTGGAGAATTTCCACACTTGTTGATTGGTCATAATTATCACGCAACGCTGCTAGTAAATCGCAACTCTTTCAAATCCTTTCTTAAGCAGGAAGCCTAAATTTATGGGAACATGCTTGTCTCTTTAAAATTATCTACTTTTCAGATGAGTATTTTACCAGAAATACTTGTTTGTAAATTAAATAACACAAAAGTACATTACAATTGATATTATGTTTGTTCTCCTATTGATAGCCGGTGTCTGAGGAGAAGGTTGAAGGCGAGAATCGTCTTGTTAAGTTTGCCAGGACTCCCATCATGTCCACTTATCTGGTAGCCGTCGTAGTCGGAGAATTTGACTACATAGAAGACACCTCGGGTAAGTTACCTTACACCTTTTTTTTCTTAGATTTTGGTTTTGATATTGTATTATAATGCATTTAATTTGAGTAAAATCTAACTTAAAATTTACACATCTCAAGTACTAATTTATATTTTATAACTACTAATTATCATAGTAGAATGAAGTGATACCCTAAATAATAGATAAGACTTTATTTATTATTGTTAAGATTTGTCCCGTACCGTAGTACAAAACTGTTTGCATATATTTTGAATCACAAGTCAATTATGAATGTGCCTCAGGTGATGGAGTGAAGGTTCGTGTGTACACGCCTGTTGGCAAGAAGGAGCAAGGCAAATTTGCATTGCACGTCGCCACCAAAGTGCTTCCGTACTACAAAGAATACTTCCAAGTTGCCTATCCTCTCCCCAAGATTGACCTCATTGCTATTGCTGACTTCTCTGCAGGTATGTAACATCTTACTCTTAATTTTACCCCCCCCCCCCCCCTGTTGTTGCAATTAGAACTCTTCACCAAAATTTTAATCGCCAGTGCAATCTCAGAATTTGCATTCAAATGAGTGGACAAAGTGTCTTGATTTTACTGTCAACCCCTTCACTTGATTACGAATGTTAACCATCCATTATTCATAATTACATAAACCATTTTTTCAAGGTTTGCTTTAACAAAACAGCTTCTAGTTACTCATTCATTTTATTCAATAAACACACATGGTGTACAACATATAACCTAAATTTACATTTCTAGTTATACATATATAAATTCCGGTTCAACTAGCCAGGGGATGAAAGTTTAAACTTCCACCCACACATATTTTCAATTTTAAATGGCATTTGAATATGATAAATTAATATTATTAAAGTTTTTTGTTTAATTAACTAACTACTACTATAAATTGAAAGAAAAGGATAGGAGAAAACCAGCAAGGGCCTTACCATAGTGAAGAGAGTCCCATAGTTCGGTGAAAATCTTGCTAGCACATATATAAAATAACTAACACATTGGATTTTATCTGTGCTAGCAAGATTTTCACCGAACTATGGGACTCTCTTCACTATGGTAAAGCCCTTGCTGGTTTTCTCCTATCCTTTTCTTTCAATTTATCATACCTAACCGCGATGGTTTATTTTCCTTAATATACATAACTACTACTATACAAATATAATTAAAAGGTTGTATAATATTGCAGATATAGCTGTAATTTATCAGCACTGTCCAGTTTAAACTTCCTCTTTTTCATCCAAAAAATATAACTGTTTTTCTATGTTGTTTGATAGGTGCTATGGAGAACTGGGGTCTGGTGACTTACCGTGAGACGTGCTTACTTGTGGATCCTGAGAACACCTCTGCTGTGAGGAAGCAGTGGATCGCTCTCGTTGTGGGACATGAGCTGGCACATCAGTGGTTTGGTAACCTCGTTACTATGGTGAGTTTAATTTTGATCTGTACACATGTAATTTACACCACCATATCTAGGGTGCTCCGCAAAAAAAAAAAAAAAAAAAAAAAAATACAAATGCAAATACAAATAGTGTTATGCAGTCTTGTAGTCATTAACGTTAAGTGCACTATAACGCTAACTGGTTATTTCTATAATATAGATTAACAGCATTGCAAAAAGTAACGTTAGGAGTTATAATTTTAAAAAAATTGAAGTTAACATAGCGTTAACTATAAGGCTACTTATTGAAAGAAATTTTTCCTTTATACTGACTAATTTTTTTTTTTTAATCAACTGACGAAGTGAGAGAAATAATAAATAAAAGTAACCTTTTATTAATAAATGAGTAAAGATAAGTAAAATATTAACTTTAAAAATAATTAAACTTATGAATAATCATAAAATATACATGTCTTTGAAAAAAGCTGTTAACGTTGTAGTTAACACAAGTTAACATTAACTTTAAAGGTAACGTTATAGTTGGGGACAAATTAGAGTTAACGTTATTGTTAAAGTTATATTTTTATTTGAAATTAACTTAACATTAACGTTATAGAAAATTCAGGTAACGACTACAAGACTATTGTTACGAAACTTTATTCAGACAAACCATAATATTTATACAGGAATGGTGGACGCACTTGTGGTTGAACGAAGGTTATGCTTCATTCGTTGAGTTCTTGTGTGTGGCTCATCTCTTCCCAGAGTACGACATCTGGACTCAGTTTGTCACAGACACTTACATCAGAGCTCTGGAGCTGGATGCTCTCAACAACTCTCACCCCATTGAGGTAAGCTTGACGTCACTTCTAACTTGAAACTGACTGCATAATTACTAGAAACACCTTTATTACTTCACCTATAGGGTGTGTACGCATGACGTCATTCTGAGTGCTCTTCGATGCTCCTTGAGCAATGAATAACATTGCTCAGCCTAGGACAAACCTAGTTTTTGGCTATTTTCTTTTGTAAATTAGCTATTTTTTGGTCATTATTATTTTTCTTGCATACTTGAGATACTAATTCAACCTGTTAATAGCATCAATGCTCTCAAAAAAATTGCGAAGTACAGTATTTTTAAACTGACAAAATGTGCCATTTTCCTATACCAGCCAATGTTATGACATTGACTTTAACATGAATGAAACCACCCTATTATTATTCGTTATTAGTCACTTTCAGACGTACTGTAATGAGTTGTGGATAATTATTATTTATTATAGGTGCCTGTAGGTCATCCTTCTGAGATTGATGAGATCTTTGATGACATCTCTTACAACAAGGGAGCGTCAGTGATTCGGATGTTGCATCGTTACATCGGTGACCAGGTATTATTATTGTTCTATATTTCTACTACTGTATTGGTGAATAAAGAAAACTAGCTTACCAGCTGTCAAATATGAGCTTTTGTTTGGAGCTTAAGTGAAGTTAGATTCTTTAAAGGCGTAGAACACCTTGAACAAAAAAGTTGCGTAATGTCCTAACAAACCTAAAAATCAACGTTGATTTGGCCGGAGTCATTGATTTCTAATTTATTTTCCATTCACAAAATGCTGCTGCCGGTCACTGACGTCACAGCTCGCCCGGTTTACTTGCGCGTGGACCAGGCGAGCTGTGACGTCAGTGACCGGCAGCGGCATTTTGTGAATGGAAAATAAATTAGAAATAAATGACTCCCGGCCAAATTAACATTGATTTTCAGGTTTGTTAGGATATTACGCAACTTTTTTGTTCAAGGTGTTCTACGCCTTTAATAAAGAAAGGCAGGAAAATGTTTTATTGCATATTCTGAAGGAACTGATGTGTGGTTTTGTAATTTCTGAGTTGTATTAGTATTTGCAATTAATTTTTGAAAATCAAGATATGACTTCGAAAGTAACCTTTGCAACTTTTAACCTTTTTTTTTTTTTTTTTTTTTTTTTTTTTTTTTTTTTTTTTAATTCTCAAGTTTCTGACTGACATCATATTGCAATTTTCAAAAACAAATAAAAAATTAATAATAAAGACCTATTTAAAATTGCAAAAAAAAAAAAAAAAAAAAAAAAAATGATTGATTGATTGATTCAAAACAAGAATATACAATGTCACTTCTAATGTTTATTTGGTCTTCCCAAGTGCCAATATATTCTTTTGGGTAGTTTTCATGAAATTTTATTTTGTGTAAGTGTATTTCTAATGCAGATGTGTTAATTTTGCTTTGCTAGGACTTCCGCAAGGGTATGCAGCTGTACCTGAACCGCCATCAGTTTGGCAATGCCGAGACTGAGGACTTATGGTCTGCTCTTGAGGAATCAAGTGGCAAGCCTGTACAAGAGGTGATGTCATCGTGGACTCGTCAACAAGGCTTCCCTGTCATCTCGGTGTCATCCAAGCAAGCTGGTGACGCCAGAGAGCTGACTCTCACCCAGCAGCGCTTCTGTGCTGATGGGGGGCTTATGCATGGAGGTACGAGATCACTATATTGTACTTTTGGTTTATGTATTTATAATTTTTTTTAATATAAATTTGGGTAAAAAGAAATGCCACAGTTGATATATAATATAAATATATATTTTAAAAATAATGCATTAACAGAGACAAAAACAATCCAAAACTATTCTAATTAGGACTACATAAATTACAGAATCTTAGTGTTTTAATAATTTTCAATGCAATGTGCTCTAATCTCTCTACCTACAGTTATCTATTTTTATTTTATTTGTCATTTTTCAATATATAAAAGCAAAGTTGAAATCAATGCTTTTCATTACATAAAAGAAGATGCAGTAATAAAGAAAATAAACCATTGGGTTAGCTATGATAAATTCAATAGAAAAGGATAGGCAAAACCAGGAAAGGGTCTTATGAAGAATGCCCCATAGTTTGGTGAGTTGTTAATTATCTCTGTGCTAGCAAGATTTTCCCCAAATTGTGGAACACTCTTCACTATGGTAAGGCCCTTGCTGGTTTTTCCTATACTTTTCTTTCAAATGTATCATTTTTCATAAAAATAATAATAAGAAATCAGACTTTTGTTATTATTAATTGACCGAGGCAGTCTATTGTTAACATTTTTAATTTGTAACAACTAGTTATATGTAGGGTATTTATATATTTCACCATATTTTTATATCACAATCTAAAAAACACCTCAGTTGTACACTGACAGACACAGTAATCAAAGTACGCTTCTAAAGAAAAGCGTAAAAATACATTTTTCAGTTAGTTATCAAATTGTATGAAAATCATGAATGAACTCTTTAGTAAGCGGCATCGTCTTTGATGTTGGGTTTACTGTGGGCAACAGTGTACAAAGTTACAAATATTTTGCAATGTGTACATATTTCAGATGACAACTCTGAGTGGTTGGTACCTCTTGCCGTGAGCACCTCACGCCAGCCCGATGAAGTGGCTCAACACCTCGTCCTCGACTGTCGTACCAAGCAAGTCACCTTACCCAACACTGGGCCTGATGATTGGGTTAAAATTAACCCTGGTACCGTGGGTTACTACAGGACTAGGTACACTCCTGAAATGCTCTCTCAACTTATCCCTGCTATCAGAGACCGTACGTTACCACCACTAGATAGATTGGGACTTCTTGATGACCTCTTTGCCATGGTAAGTGAGATAATGATGTTTTTTTAATGTGGCTCAAAAGAAAATGCATCCTATGAGTGTTAACAACAGGAAATAGAAATAGCTTAAGAATCATAAATTTGTATACAACACTGATCTATATAATATAATAAGGATAGAGCATTGCTATATTCTTCTCATATGCAACAGGGAAGAGAAAGTTAGAAGCGGTGCACTCTTCAATTTTTATCGCAAGTGGCAGAATGAGGAAGGCTACAAAAAAAAATTAGTAATTAATTTAATTTCATATTCTAAAAGAGGACATTGCCCTGAATCGGTGAATTTATAATTTTTGAGTTTATTCAGTATTTTTAATTATTTTTTGTAAGTCGTGAAATGACATCACAGGCTGCACCTTATGCATGTGGGCATAAGAAAAAGTCGCAGACTGTGATGTCATTTTGCAACTTTCAAAAAATAATTAAAAGTACTTTATGAACTCAAAAATCAGAAATTCACATATCTATTGATTCAGGACAATGCACTCTTTCAGAATATGCATTAAAATTAACCCTAAATTCTTTTAGTCTTCCTCATTGTGGGAACTGTAAGGGTAGTAAAAAAAAAAAAATTGCCGTGTCACCTGGATTGGTGGAGAGCATGTGAGAGGTGATTGGCTGAAGGGTAGCTCAGGGTGGCCGAGGGGAGGTAAAACGCTGCCAGATTGACAATAGTGACAACCCTAATTTTGTTAAGCATCGGGCAACATTGCAATTTGCTGCCTGCGATTTTCTGCCAGCTGACTAAAATTTTCGTCAATCGGCAAGAGCCAGTAGCTCCCCTTGGTATCCAGTATTCTCCATATATATAGGCCAGGGTTGTAGTCCTAAGGGAACGCGGTGGGACGGCGTCCTACCTGGCGAAAAAAAAAAGCCAGGACCGTCCCACCTGGAAAACTTCCAGGGGAACGCGGTGGGACGGATTTCTTGACAAAATGTGCCCTAATTTGTAAATTTCCTGACTAATTTTGCTGTTTAATTGGTTGAAATTAATAAAAAAAAATCGCTCGCTACGCTCGCAAGTTTCTATTATAACAAAGTTTTATTTTCATCACTTTATTATTATGCACCTTCGGTTTATCCAGAAATTTACGAATAACTTATTTGACTTTCTTTTTTTTATTATTTTAATTCTCAGAGTAAACCTTTATTGTCAAGTTAATAGAAAATAATTATGGAGCGCAAATCGAAAAAAAAGGACAGGAGGTTTGTTTCTATAGGAGCTTAACTGGAGATATGTAATCAAGTTAAAAGTATTAATTTGATGTACTGTTCTTAGATTTTGGGATTTTTCTTTGGCATTTAAATAGTTCATACGAAGCAATATTCAACGCGCAATAAAAAAATATTGTTGCGTGTTAAATCTTGAAAAGCTATAATATATTTCATATTTTATACTTTTTGTTTTCTTTTTCATTGGAAAAAGAAACATAATACATAACGTTCTTAACTACAATTTTCATATAGATTCAATATTAACATAACCTCAATCCTCAATGTATGAATATTCAGTGTCCAAAAACATAGTTCACGTATCTAATAATAATAATTATTGGGCATCCGGCCCCGAAACGTGCGGTAGCATTCGGTTCCAGGGCCCGGGGTCGCGTACGTCACTGCTCAGGAGAGGACCTAGGTGTGGGGTGGGCCTTGGCCTCTGAAATCCCTTAGCCTAGCTCGCGTTTTCGGACGCGAGGCGGCCGAGGCATGGGCTTGGGAGGCCAATAACCACCCAGCCCTTGAGTGCCTCGGTAATTATCATGGGCATCTGGCTCCAATGAGCTTGTGGAAAAGTGTTCCACTGTGTCCAGGAGTGGGCGTCAACCATATGGAGGTCGTCAGGGCCTAAAGCCTAGATATAGCCATCAACTCGCCTCCTAGCAAAATAGTCACAAAATTTTGGGTAGTGACAGGGTGCGTGCATCTTAGCTGCAGTATGCGCCCGTTGCCCCTAATAGCCCCCCAACATCATCAAGTGGGCAGTTATAAAATCAAATAATAACAATAATAAAAATTAATCTTTGTATTGAAAAAAAATTTAAATCGTAGCTTTCATGTCAATTTTGATGCGTTATTAATAAAATTTTGGTCAGTATAAACTTTAACTATATTACGTAATTTTTGTATTATTTTTCTAAAAAATGGGCGTGGCATTAAAAAAAATTCGCGCCTGCGGCGGGCTAAAGGGGGGCTGCGCCCCCCTTACCCCCCAGTTTATATTTTGGATCCATATTAGAGCGTCCCACCTGGCAATTTTTTAGGACTACAACACTGATATAGGCATATATATATATATATATATATATATAGGCCTATATATTTTTATCTATTTATTGTTTTTTTACTTATTTTTTTATTATTATTATTTATTTTTTTTTTTTTGAGCCTACAATTGATGTGTTAGGAATTCAGTACAATATTAATTCATTGCAACTTGCAGGTTCAAGCTGGTCACAGTGGCACAGCTGACGTGTTACGACTGATGCAAGCCTTCAGTGAGGGTGAAGAGAACTTCACCGTGTGGTCCAGTGTCAACAACTGCCTGGCCAAGCTGGACTATCTCCTGGCATACGCCGAGGACTGCGGAGGAAACTTCAGGACTTACGCCAGAGCTCTCATGTCCAATATCTACAAGAAACTTGGCTGGAACCCACAACCTGGAGAAAGTAAGATATCTATTACAGTATAAGTGTTTTTTAATTTGTAATCTTTTGTGATTTACGAAGATTTTTGTGTAGACAGAGTGAAATTATTAATCACTTTAAGGGTACCTATTGAGAAACATTAAAACTGTTATGTAAAAGCACTTTTTTTCAGTGCAAAATAGGTAAATAAATCACAAGATAAAATGTGTTTCTGATAATATTAGGATTTATTTTAATCTTATTACTACGTATTAAATAATACACACTGTGAGTTTCTGCAGTTGGTGTATCTATTCTGTGATTGATAATGTTACAGAAATTTCATTTTTATTTTACTGAAATATTTAAAATGCAAAAGCTACACCGGTATATTTACAATTACGGTTTTCTGTATCGTCTTGAATAGTCAAGTTTTGTTGCGGTTTTGATGTTTGATTTCTTCTCAGCAGGCTGCTGGAGCCCATTGATGGGAACTAAGTGTAGGCTTTCATAAATTTTCAATTCATAATTATAATTTAGCACACTTGTAACCATCAAAATCACAGTATAATTGGATGCATAACATTCTTAAAGGCATAGAACACCTTGACCAAAAAAACTTGTCTTATATCCTAATATACCTTAAAATCAACATTGACTTGGCTGGATTCATTGACTACTAATTTATTTTCCATTCACAAAATGGTGCATGCGAACAGTGACGTCACAGCTCACTTGTTTTACAAGCGTGAGGACTAGGCAAGCTGTGAGGTCACTGTCTGCACTGCACGCACCATTTTATGAATGGAAAATAAATGACTCAGTCCAAATCGTTGTTGATTTTCAGGTATATAAGAATATTAGACAAGTTTTTTGTTCAAGGTGTTCTATGCCTTTAAAAAAAATCTATACTTATTTTGATGCTTCCAAGTTTTCTCTATCTGTTCTGTTCCTTTCTCAATATTTCTTAGCACCTCAGATAGTTTTATCTCTTTAATTCATATAATTCACAAAATATTTAACAAACAAAATTATTTTAAATTTTCTATAAAATATTTAATGGAGGAAAATTAGTGTTTATTTAGAATGATACAAAATTGCTGAATTTTTATACCAATTTTATAATTTATTTTAGCTTTTCAGCAGTTTTATAATAGTTTTGTTTGGATGAAAGTTGTGCTTATTTTATCTTGATAATTAGTATGAAATTTTATTAAATTTTTGCATTTTGTTTTAAATTTGTCAAACAATAACAATAAGCTCATATCAAATAATGCTTTTGCATACTTATTTTTACTTCTGCACGGCATTATTTTTAATGCTAAATAATTTCAGCTATTCAAGTGCTCATTAAAATAATTTTTTTTTAGAAAAAGTGAGCAGTATTTTTGCATTTCCTTGTTCAACGTAATGAAGGGCATATTTGTTGCTACAAATTTTTAAATTATAAATCAATTGCACTTTAAAAACAAAAAGATCTAAAAATATCTAAATTAGGAAAACTAAATTTAAAGCTGCCTACTGTATGTTTTTGCTCACAATCTCTTCCGATTTTACGTACAGTCTTAATGTACAGTGTAAAATGAATTTAGACTGATTTATATGGAAAAATCATATAAACATTATGCAAGTGGGTATGAGTAGGTTTTCTCCAACCACAAACTTGAAGAGAGTTGAGAAGAGGGGAGAAATCTATGTCACCGACAAGCCACGTGATTTTAGAGACCAATGAATAAGTGGTTCTCTTTCTTTTTGATCACCTGCAACAGGCAGATAGTTCGGGAGCACTTTTCGTACGGCACCTTGATCTTGAATTACAATATATGAATATATGCAGCATTCTGAGGACAGTCTAGGCGACAAAGATTTCTCCTCTCTTCTCAACTCTTCTTAAATCTGTGGTGGGTGACAATCCAACCACCAACCACTCACATAAGTTTATATGGTTTTCCCATATAAACATTTTAAAATTCATTTCATACTACAGTGACTGTACTTTGCATGTGTAGTACTGTACATGAAATCAGAAATAAGTAAACGTATAGTCAGCAGCTCATAAAAGTTGGCTTACTTTTTTTGACAAAAGACTCACATTCTTTTGAGCATTTATCAACAGTCAAAGGTGCTATGAATACTTTTTATTGATACTAATTTGATCATGCCACATTTCTATCAATGAATACTTACATGATTATCGTTTATGATTTCCCAGGTCACTTGAACACACTGCTACGCTCTCTGGTGATTGGACGCCTGGGATGGTTTGGTGATGCAGAGATCCTGGCCGAGGCTAAACGTCGTTTTGAGCTCCACGTAGCAGGTACCCAGCAACTGCCAGCTGACTTGCGTAGTCCTGTGTACCGAGCAGTCTTGTCCCAGGGAGATGAGACCACCTTCCAAACCATGCTCACGGTAAGTTAGCTCTGTAACAGAAACAACATTTTTACCTGTCAATAATTTTTAGATACAGTAACTGAAAATGGGATAATGGTTATAGCTGCATAATAGTAATTCAATTTAAAAAGAAAATTCAAAATAGTTTATTTTCCAATCTCCTACAATCAAGAGCAGCAATATAATTCACATTTGGTTGGGCAATTGAAGTACATAGTAATTTTTTTAATTTCTTACTAGACTCCTATTAATAGACTGGTATTTGTATATTACAGTTATATCGTAGCGCAGACCTGCATGAAGAGAAGGATCGTATCTCACGTGCTCTGGGTGCTCTCAAGGACCAGAAGTTACTACAACAAGTTCTTGACTTTGCCATGTCGGTAAGTTTGAGACACATACCTATGACACGCTCCACAATAGAGAACTGTAACAGAGAAGCGACAATCTCGGCTAAGTTGAATGAATGGGCTCATTTTAATAACTTGATAGAAGATTGCTCCTTTAATGCTGATCTCTTACGTTCTATCACCTGGTCACTTGATGGAGGCTAAGTTACAGTAAAATCCTAGCTTAAAGTGCACAAATAGTCAAATAGGTGTATTGCTGATCAGCCTAAAACATGAGGTTGTTGCTGCTGAATTCAGGAGCTCTACTCTAGAATGTCATTGAAATTTGGTAAACTGCAAAAGGCCGTTTTCAGAACATAAAAAAGTAGTGATTAGATTACTTAATTGACACCTGACAAACTTCACAACAAGCTTTTTCTAATTGAAATTATTAATTTACTGATTAAAATAACATGCATACTTATGGAGCTCGCAATTGTTTTATTTTTAATTTTTTTTTTTTATACTTTTTCATTAAACCTGCAAGTCTTGTATTGCAGCACACAATCAATCAATATTGAGATTATTTGGACATTAACAAATTATAGCATAGCACCCTCAAGTTTCTTAAAGAGTTCCCAATTTTCTGGAAAGAATTTAGGTTTTCTGAATAACGTCTCACACACTCCTAAAATGGACACTTTTTTTGTTATTTAATATTTATAGAAAATAATGTAAAATGATTTTATTTTTATATTTAACGTTGGTTTAATTTTGATGTACAGGAGGAGGTGAGATCACAAGACACAGTCTTCGTCATCGTCTCAGTGGCTGCCACTAAAGAGGGTCGTGACCTTGCTTGGGAGTTCTTCAAAACTCACTGGCAAACTTTCATGGAACGTTACGAGGTAAGAAAATTCATTTTATTAGTACAGTAAACACTTTGACCACTTCTATAGTTAGATTCATAATTTTCAAGACTAATCCTATTGATTAATGAAGGAGCAACTGTTTTAAGGCAGACTATAAGCAATTTTTCTCACATCCGCTTCCATTTCAACGTTCTGCGCATGTGTAGTACGTAGAAACGTAGGAGTGTGTGACCAAAATCGCTTATAGTCAGCTTTGAAACAGTTGTTACTTTATTAGTCAATATAAATACACAGGTATATAACCCAAAAGTATTGCAGCATTAAAACTTAAGATTTAGTCGAGACCAAAAACAATGCTATTATACAGGGATTTATTTGAAATTAAATTTCCACTCACAACTACCATTAGAGTTATTTTCATTGTTGCAACTTGTTTATTCATTTCTTATGGGGGAGGGAGGATCTAATGCAAGTCAAGAGTGCAAAGAAAAAGAAGTTAAAGAAGTTGTTGCAGTGGGAGCTCATTTCCATTGAAGAGAGCTTACACTTTGGTGAATAAAAAATATATATAGTTTCACTGTTCTGTGGTACAGTGGCAGCATGGTTAAAGTATTATTATTTCTTCATTGAACAGTAACCGTGTTCATTACATTTATATTGAGCAGCACGTTTAAAGCCCTTGTCAACTTACTTTTTTATCATAGAATACTAGATTGACAATTACCATACCTTATTAGCCATGAATTAGTCACCACCACGTTGATTTTGTATTTATTTTCATTTTGACAATTATTGCACACATCTGACGTCACTATGTACCGCCGCCAATCACAGTCACCGCTCTGGTCACGTGATAAATTGAAGCCCCTCCCTCAAGTTCTTTACCCATATCACGGCTCCATCGGTACGTAGTGACGGGAGATGCGTGAAATAACCGTTAAAATGAAAATAAATACAAAATCAATGTGTTGGTGTCTAATTCATGGATAATAAGGTATAATAATGAGGAAGTCTACACAAAGTTAACCCCTAGGTTTGAATACATCATTTGAAAGAAAAAAGTAGTAGATAAACTTGGCATAGGCAATTACCTGGAAAATTGACGTTTTATTTAATAAAAGGAGAAATAAAAATTTTCAATTCCCAACCCTTTGCCGACTATGACGTCATTTGTTTACATCCGATTTTCAATTGTCTTCTGGATTTCAAACTATCCGATTGTTGAAAGGCGGCCATTGGCCGTTAAATTTTTTGAATTTGTAGCAGTTGCATGAAATCCAGAAGACAATTGAAAATCGGATGTAAACAAATGACGTCATAGTCCGCAAAAGGTTGGGAATTGACATTTTTTAATTCTTCTTTTATTAAATAAAACGTCAATTTTCCAGGTAATTGGCTATGCCAAGTTTATCTACTACTTTTTCTCTTTCAAATGACGTATTCAAACCTAGGGGTTAACTTCGTGTAGACTTCCTCATTATCAATCTAGTATTCTAAATGATAAAAAAGTAAGTTGACAAGGGCTTTAAAGACACTGCTTAGATACCGTTTAAAAACAAAAACTATCTGAGCAGCATCACCCTTGCTGCCACTGTCCCACAGAACAATGAAACTATTGTTGTTGTTTTCGATTCAACAACAAAGCTCTCTCTTTGGAAGTTAGATCCCACTGAATTGTTGTTTTAGTGTTTTGATTTTGTTTCCAATCAATAAATATTTCTATTTTTGACAGGGTGGTTACCTGATCGCACGAATGGTTAAACTCGTAACCGAAAACTTCGCTTCAGAAACCTCAGCAAAAGATATCGAGAAGTTCTTTGCTGAACACCCCTCCCCAGGTACTGAACGTTGCGTACAACAAAGTGTCGAAACTATCCGACTGAACACAGCATGGCTTGCAAGAGACAGGGATCAAATCAGAGAGTTCTTAGCTTCACAATAAATCCACTATTGTAGTGTGCAGACTTATCAAACCAATGTATTTTCTTAAATAATTAATAACACAAATAATTAAAAATAAATAACTCATTAAATTTGAGTTTAAATTATTACTCTTTCTCTCTGTATTTGATTACTCTTGTTCAATTTTTTTAATTTCTCGTGTGGAGATTTTAAACTATATTTAATGTAAAACATGTCTATTATTATATAAAAAAAAAAGGTTGTGTGTTGTGCATTTTTTATGTTAAAATTAAAAATGTTTATTATAAAAAATTCTGATAATTGCATTAAATTTATGTTAAATTTTTAAAAGAATTCATTTTGTTATTTTTTTCCCCATTTTTATTTAACATAATGAAAATTTAATAATAATGCTAATTAACATTTTTTTTTAATTGCTCTCTACACACTATAGTGTGTAAAATAATTGATAATTAAAAATATAAATAAATTTCAAATTACTGTATATTTGGAAAAAAAAAAAATATTATTAAAGCTGATAATGCTCTAGAACTTTTATGTTGTTCTAATTTTGTACTTATTCAATAACTCTTACGTGTCTTCCAACTTCCAACTGCTTGTATAAAATCTATAGTCAAGCTTCTATGAGTGCCACCGTGGCATAACTACGTAACTAAAATACTGCTTTATAAGATTCAAGATCTTGTCACCTGAGTGCAAGCATTCTCAGATTCTCAGTGTATACCTATATCAACGTTAATTTGACCGGATTCAATGATTTCTAATTTATTTTTCATTTACTAAATGTCAGTTGCATGTTTATGACGTCACAGCTTACTAGTCCACACGCTTGGAAACAGGCAAGCTGTGACGTCATAAACATGCAGCTGACATTTAGTAAATGTAAAATAAATTGGAAATCAACGACTCCGGTCAAATTAACGTTGATATTTAGGTATGTTAGGATACTAGACACGTTTTTTGTTCAAAGTGGTCTATGCCTTTCAAGGTACCGTCCAGACCAAACAACATGCCCGAGTACCTCCAAATGAGACACCTAAAAGGATTATTAATTTTCATTAGTACCCAAATGTAATCCGGCAAGAGAGTGTAAGAAAACTGTAATGTAGGTAAAACGCACAAATTTTGAACAATTCTGATGGCTGGATGGTCAGCATTACAATAAAGTTGTGCAGATTGAATAAGTTGCAAGTTTCTTTATTATGTTTTAAGGCATCACAATTGGGCTATAGGATAAAATAATTGTTTCTCTGAAAATCACATTTTGTGTTTATTGAATTAAAAGGTCGTGTTATTTGGTCTGGATTGCTAAAAAAAAAATAGCTTGTACAGTAGCTTTAAAAATAATAATAATAAATAAAATAAAAACGTAATGGATCACTAATGTTCCCAAGAAAGGGAAATTTTGACGTGTCTTAAAAATTAGATGATAGTCGGAAGATATGTAAGGAGTTCTTATTGGAGTTATGTAATATTAAAATGTATTTTAAGTTTATCCCCGTGCTATATTATATAATAAAAGTCTGCATACGTAATATAATAATAACTTACTAAACAAAAAGTTACCCCTCCCCCTCCCCAAAAACAATGTTTTAGGCTTTGTGTAATTTAAAGAAGAAAATATGTAATTTTATTTTTAAATCTTACATTTTTTTCTATTTGTTGTTCATGTAAATGTAATTGCTATATATGCAGGTGAATTATTTAAAGAATGAAGAATTCTTTATTTTTTGTAATGTGTAAGCAAATGGATGTTACTGGTATAGCTCGCTAGCCAATCACCTATAGGGTGTGTGCGCATGACGTCATTCTGAATGCTTTTCGATGCTCTTCTTGAGCAATGAATAACATTGCTCAGCATAGGACAAACTCAATTTTTGACAATTTTCTTTGGAAAATTATCTATTTTTGGGTTACTATTATTTTTCTTGCATACTTGAAAAACTAATACAACCTGTTGCACTCAAAAATATTGCTAAGTATTTTTAAACAGGCAAAATGTGTCATTTTTCCATACTAACTCATTTTATTTAGCGCTCACTTATGGTGTTGACTTTAACATGAATGAAACCACCCTATACTATTCACAGCGTTACTGAACCCCTGAGTTTATATTAAAAATGGAAGGTTTTTGGCTGCTTATACCTGTAAATGGGAAATCACCCAATGATTCAATTGAAGGAATGGGGTTAGAGCTAGTATCGTCTTAGCGTTTTTTTAACTACAGCACTGTGGATTAAAATTTTTAAATGAGGTATTTTACTGTGTTTTAAATCTAGTAAAAAATTTGACTTTTTTTTTTTTTTTTTTTTTTTAACATCAGATTAAAGATTAGCTTTTTACCATCACAGTATAAAAAATGTCCACAGAAAGCAATTTTAATATTGTTAATACAAATTAAATATTACTTAAATGAAAATTAATTAAAATTACTAAATGACTTCTTCATTGCTTACATTATGGAGTAACTTAAATTGAAGTTTCATTACCACACAAAAAAAAAAAAAAAAAAAAAAAGTCCATTTGTCATTAATTAAGGTGTTCTTATCACCTACATACAAGAAAAAAAACAGCCATTATTTAAGCTTTAAGACAATTTTAATAGACTGGACTTTTAAAAACTTCATTCTTTCAGTAGTACACCTGTATTTAAAAATATATTTTATAGAAAATTTAAGTTTATTTTTGTGTTTCTTAATCTCTAGATTTAAGTCTAAAATAATAATAATAATAAAAATTGTTAAGATATTATGTTGTATTTTTTTGTTATTCTTATTATTAACTTACAAACATTAAGTGCAAAAAAGTGCTACTTAATTATACTATTTAACTATCGAGGAAAAACAAAACAATAACACGTGTAATATATTTTTAAATGCCATAAAATATTTGTGCAAATTGAAATAATTATTTAAAATTTTTTTTTTAAATATTGTTCTTATTTTTTTTAATTAAATTGACGTAAAATTTAAATATAATGATTTTTTATTGTGTTTCAAATAAAGTATGTATTAATTAAAGAAATATATATAATATTAAGTTCTAAAATAAAATCAATGGAATACTATATTTATTTATTTTTAATCCCAACCCTGAAAGATTAATTCTTTTAGTGCAGTTAACTAAAGCATATTATATTATAATATAAATATATAAGAAAAAAAACAGTTCGGTTTAAATTGCAAATCAAAGAAATAATAGATAATTATAATTAAAGCACGCATTGAAAGCTATATTACGCGAAAATCTTTAATTAGATAGATACAATAGATGCGCCCCCTTTTTTTGTATGTATTTAATTAAAGATTCTCGCGTAATATAGCTTTCAATAGCGTGCTTTAATTATAATTATCTTTTACTTTTCTTTGATTTTTTGCAATGCAAGGCATATATTAGGTATAAGGCCTGTCCACACAATGCAATAGTTATTTAACGAAGCTGGTTATCGACTTGGAAAAGAACTAGTTAAAAGATGGCCTTTATTTTCACAACAAACAACAATTCTTTCTCATTTGTCCAGCAAAAATAAAATATATATAAAATATTATAATTTTCAAATGAAATTGAATGAATCTATGAAATGTTTTTATTTCTAAAAAATTTATAACAAAACGTTTCTATTTTGACCTAAAAGTTGGTGGTAAAATTTAAATTTTACATGTTATCTTTAAAGTGCAGCAAACCATGGTTTGCATGATTAGGTTTGTATGTGTTTGATATAACTAAACTTTTAAATAACATTTCATCTTTACTTTATCTTAATTTTATTTATCGCAACTGCTCAGTTTGTGAGATATCAGTCGATCACTTATATACTTCCTGCACATAATCATTGCCAAATAAGGGTTAGCAATAATTTTATGTTAAATTTTGGCCAGGCTTAACAATACCATGTTAAATTGAAGTCTATAAAGTTTGAATTGCTCGTTTCAGAATCTTTATAACAAGTTACACTGTATATTTCTATAAAGTAAAAAGCATAACTCAAAAAGTATTTAGAACGTGAACGAACTTCAGACAAAAGAATAGGGTGAAAAGGTTTACTCAACTTAAGGGTTGTTTTCAGATGGCTTATATCTCAAAATCAAAAAAAGAAAACGTCCAAACTTTATGATGTCATTTGAAAGTTAACAGTAACAGCTACCTATGATAAAATTTTCAGAACTCATGACCATTAGATAAGAGAGAAAATTGTTATTGAAATTAACATGGGCTCTTATAGGACTAAAATTTCAAAAAAATTATAATTTAAAATGTAGCATGGTGACCCCCCAAAATTTTTACAATTTTGAAGATACCTTATCCTAATGTATCACTGCAAAATTTCAGATTTTTCTTTCTTTACAACTTTTTAGTCAAATCCCGCAGTAACTAATTTCCCGCCTTAAAGGGTTGACAACTCGCTTAAAATTTCAGTTGCTAAAGGTTAACCTTGTTAATTTGGTTTATAAAATGTCATTTTGAACTAAGCTTCACCCCCCCCCCCCCCCTTCTTTAGAGCAAACCTTTGCATTTATTTTTCACCTTGTTCCTTTAACTGGCGCTTGTTCTAGCCCTAAAAACTTTTAGCAGTGTGCTTTTTACGTTATGGTGATGTGTGATTTAGAGTGTTGTAAAGATTCTGAAGCGCGAGCAATTAAAATGTTAAAAAAACTACAATTTAAGCCCTATTCCAGGCCAAAATTAACATAAAACTACTAATGAAAAATGCCAATTAATGGATTGAGTGGCCTGGTTATGTGTATCTATAGTTATTTATTTCATACGCCAATTTTTAATTCAGATAACATATAGGTTATATGTTATATGATAAAGTATTCCGTCGTGGAGGAACTTTTGAGTATTTGTTTTCAAAGAGCGATTTTTTTTAATATTGTTATAGATGGTGTATGCGTATGACGTCACACTGAATGTGCTTCTGCGCCATACTGGAGCAATGAATAACATAGCTCAACATAGGTTATAGAATATTTTCTTTTGAAAATTTAGTTTTTTTTTTTTTTTTTTTTTATTTATCATTTTTCTTGCATAGTTGAAAACCTAATTTAACTTCAATGCTCTCAAATGCTAAGTATTTTTAAACTAGAAAAATTTGTAATTTTCCCATACCGGGGCATGTTATTTCTCACATATGGCATCGACTTTTATATGAAAGCAAAATCCACCCAGAGTTTTATAAAAAAAATATTGAAGTGCATAAATATAATACAAGACAAGCAAATAATTTCCACATGTTCAACCAGTCAAAAAGAATAGGTCAGAAATCTATTTTTGTAAACGGATTGAAACTGTACAATGAACTAAAGAAAGAAGTTAAAGAACTGAACATGAAGAAATTCAAGAAAGAACTCTTGGAATTAATTAAACAAGAAGATCAGTGATAGTTAACAAACCAGATAGAAATTGAAAGAGAAGAACTGAAGTGAAAAAATAAAATAGCATTAAGTTGCTAATACTAAACCACTACTACTACTACTACAATCTTGCGAAAAGCACCTGTGAGGTAGGCAACTTTACATGCAGTTATGTTGAAAAAGTTGCATACTTTGTAGGATACTTTATAATTTTTTAAAGTTACAAAATCATACCACGATAACTTGATATTGAAATATGACATCAGCATTTGTTACGTAATTAAATAATAATAATAAACATATTCATTATTCAAGCAGAGAGAGAGAGAGAGAGAGAGAGAGAGAGAAAGTTATTGCCATACAAATATTTAAGGGTTAACCCAGGATAGTTTTTTTTTTTTTTTTTTTTTTTAAACAGATTTGGCGGTTTGTTCTTTCAAATAAGCGTTATCTATTGACTGACATACTTTATTCGTTTTAAGTTTTTTGACCCAAGTACCAAACACCTTCAAGAAGAAGCAAGGTTTCATTCAGCCTTTTGATTATTATACTGTGCCCTTCATATGGGTCGTGAATTTTAATATTTTGCACGTTGTTAAAAATTTTATAATTAGGACTTTATAAAATCATTTAGTTTTACTATCGACCAAAGTAATTGCACATACATGGATATTATAAAAAAAAATGATTACTGGGCTTCTTGAAGCTTTCAGATAATTTTGCTGTGGTTCATTATAGTTCCTGATAATAGTTATATCTTATGAATCAGAATCGTATTCTCGTACAAATATTTGCTACAAATTATTGCTGTTTTTTAACCGATATTACTGAAAGAAATATTATGCACAATCTATAAATCAATGGAGCTTATCGGTTTACACGTATGGGGAAAACAAGTTTTTTTGCGATTTTTGAGAAAACTGCTTCATCAATTTCGTAGAAATTTAAATGAACCATACTGGACATACTTTTACGTGTTTTAAGCCATAGAATTGTTTTAAGAATATTTTTAAACCGATAACCTCCATTGAAATACGATTATCATATATCACAATTTGAAAGTAAATTTTCATTGAATTATTTATATTTTTAGGGAAGTTAAAAGATTTCTAAAATGTTATGAAAATCTGATTATAAACAGTCAATGACACACAACTTCTCATAGCTATTTTTTTAAAAACGTTTTCAGTGCTGCATAAATATACAAGGATCACATAATGCTTTTCTTTTGAGAAAGCTATTAGCTGTATGACTGGTTTAATGGAATATTATTTATAATTTATAAGTTTAAAATTAATGAATTTCAATTTTGAAATAAGTTTAAACAATATATTTTATGGCGGTAGAATATGCATTTTGGTGTGGGATTTGGTGTTTTGATACTATGTTGTTATTTATGGAAGGTGGTAGGTAATAAAATTTTCTGTGAGATTGGAAATTTTTTAGTGAAGTACTTAATACAATTTGCTAGTTGACCTTATTCGCAGTTCGATTTCACGACACCATGTTTCAAATTCCTAATTTTCACAGATCAACTTTATGTGCATATTGTAGTATACATTTATTGCTTATACTTTCATATACTAAAAAAAAAAAAAAAATACTTTAGTTACTACTAGAGACCGGATTTTCAGGTGATCCCCTTTTTGTTGTTATGAATAATATGTTCCTTTTTTATAAGAATGTCCACGAATTAGCAATTTTCAAGCCGTTTGAGATCAACTTTTCTTTTTTTTTTTTTTTTTTTTCACCTTTTTTTAGGTTTTCACTTTTTTTCAACTTTTTTCACCTTTTTTTAGGTTTTATCACCTTTTTTCACCTTTTCATCACCTTCTTTCAACTTTTCATCAACCTTTTTCACCTAAATGAGTATTTTTTTTTTTAAGAATTAACAAAACGTTGAAAAAAAAAATGATTTTTTACCGCAATTTTTTAAAAGAGAGATTCATTGTATGCCATCAAATTTAACAAATTTAACTGACGACAATCTGGAGATGATTGTCGTATGTAACTGCAACATAAATAAACTGGGTGAAGAAATTGATATGGAAACACTGATTAGGGTGAAGATGAGGAGGAAGAAGAAGAAGATGAGGCAGAAGACGAAGGTGGGGCAGAAGAAGAGCCAATGACCGAATGAAATGATGTGCTAATTTGCCTCTATTTGTCTATTTGTTTCCTTTAAATATAGTATTACATTGAATCATATATATATATATATTTGTAGGTTGTGCTTGTAACCACAAAATAACTATAGACAGTATAGCACACACTAAAAAAAAAAAATGTTCTTCTTCTTTTTTTTTTTTTTTTTTTACTTTTTTAAAAAAAAATTATCACTTTTTTTCTGAATTCATCACCTTTTTTCACCTTTTTTTCACCTTTTTTGTGCAAAAAAATCACCTATTTTAGACCCTTTTTTACCAAAAATTTCACCTAAAAATCCGGTCTCTAGTTACTACTAACATCTATTTCAAACAAAGCGAAATTTATTTTTATTATTTCAACATCTCTATATTATCCTTTCTATAAAATTTTACGCAATAGATAGCAGTATAAAATCATAATTAAATTTTTTTTAATCAGCGCATAAAGGAAAAAATCGTCATATCAAAACGTTTAGACCTTAGAAAATAAAATTGGCTTATAAATTACAGACTTGCAAACATATGATTTACATATTAAGTAATAAATAATAAAAAAATGAACTTGATAATTTATAAAAGGACACAAAATTGAAATTGGCAAATTAAATAATCACGTAATATTGTGCGTAAATATTTTTTGGTTACATAAGAATTATATTATAAACTGAACTTGGTTCCTCTGCCAACATTGTTTGATTATGAAGGTCTAACCTTGTTTGACACTGTCAGTCAAAGGCGTAACCCCGGACACTCCTGTTAGTCACTCAAATCTTTGTTGTGTCCGCGTAATTTACTCACAATTATAATTTGCATCATAACAGAGGCGTTCCACATTTTTAGTCTAATTACCATTTGACAATGATCTATATTTTATGAAATATATACTTTACTTTACTATTTATTTATTTATTTATTTATTTATTTATTTATTTATTTATTTATTTATTTATTTATTTATTTATTTATTTATTTATTTATTTATTTATTTATTTATTTATTTATTTATTCATTTATTTATTTATTTCACGGATAAAAATAAAAACGTAATAATTATGCTAGCTCAGTGCAGCAACATTTATGCTATATTGAATAGTGATTAATGATTATACATAGCATAATGTACTGGCATAATTTAAAATATTCATCATAATTACATAATTACTTATTTTATTCATATACAGCAACATTTGTTCTGTTCGTACTGTATAGTAGTTATTTTACGCAGCATAAATTACGTATTTTATTTTTTCCGCATTCATTCATTCATTCATTCATTCATTCATTCATTCATTCATTCATTCATTCATTCATTCATTCATTCATTCGTTCGTTCGTTCGTTCGTTCGTTCGTTCGTTCGTTCGTTCGTTCGTTCGTTCGTTCGTTCGTTCGTTCGTTCGTTCGTTCGTTCGTTCGTTCGTTCGTTCGTTCGTTCGTTCGTTCGTTCGTTCGTTCGTTAGTTAGTATATTGTCTATCTGTGCCATGATGATGTTTAAATAAAGCCTAATATTAATTATTATTAATAAAATTATAGCTAATTAAAAATTTATTCTTATTCAAAAAGTCGTGCAAAGCTTAAAATTTTAGTTCTATAAATTTACGCCTGTAGTACTAACAAGTAAAGACGTAAGTATAAATAATCTTTACTGTATATACGATCACACGAAATTGTGAAAAAATATATTTTAGCCACTTCAAATTCAGCACGTATTTTTCTCATTACAATACCTTTAGCACAAATTTTTTTAAATTGTAAAATGGTATACAACATTAATGTACTGTATAATAATGTACTTGTACAGTACATTTGCTGTAATAATATTCAATTACAGTAGATGGCGTGAGCTCACTTTGAATGTTTTCTTTCTCCTTCCTCTACTGTGTGTGTATATTGCCTGACGGCCCTGAATTACCTACCTATCTATATGTGCCCGGTAGTTATATACGTCTGCTATAGAGTGAGTACGTCCCTTTGCTAAGCCTTGCTTTGAGAGCCGCCAGGTCATTCAGTTCTGAGCTGTAGCGCAGGTCGCTACTTTTCAGCTCGGTTCCTTCATATATATGTTTTATTATATATAAAAACAAAACAAAAAACTGTATGGTGCATCAACAACAGGTGTATCTGTTGAATTAATTTAGTGAGAATTAAATATTTAAATTAAAAAATGACGGTGTCATATTCAAGTGAGGTAGCTAATGGATCCAATTTTGGATGTTTTTGGAGTATTTTATGCAAGTAAGTGTATTTTTTTAATTAATTCTATATTAATTATTTAATTAATTAATTAAAAACATGTTTTATGTATTATCCTATGCAATAGTAGTTTTCGACAAGATTCTGGAGTACCAATTGTCATACACGACCAATTATTGGACAATGGGTGTTAATCGATTTATTAATCAATCGGAAATAATTATTTTTAATTTAATTGAAGCAGAAAGTTGACTGGCAGTAATTTTCCACAAGGTCTTATATGATATATATATATATATATAGTTTTAAATATATAATGGATTTAGTTTTGTAAATTACTTAATTGTCCAATAATGGTCAGACTACATAATAATGTTTAAATCTCCATAAGCAACGGAGATCAGCAAAATTACTAAATATTAATTAACAAAAATGTCACAATTTCTAAATCTAATAAATTATAGTTTTAAAACATTTCATATGCAACGTATACAAAATTTGTGCAAACAATGCACATAAAGTGCATAATGTGGTAATATTTTATCGTTTTTTAAAGTGTACACATAAAAATATTTTACAATATCATATGTATGCACATTTTTGCAAACCCTATTGCAAATAAATTTCAGAAAATTAGTAGATCGCATATTAATTTTTCTAATAAAATTATTCTCCTGAAACTTGATTTCTTTCTTAATGGTCAACCTTTCATTTGTCATTAAGTCCTTGTAATTTTAATGGTTAGAAATTAAATTAAGTACGTAAATAAAAATTATATATTATATTATTTTTGTTGTTTAATTCTCTGTTTGTCAATAGGAAATATAGAATTAAACTTCTAGCAAATATACTTAAAAGTATGTCAAATATATAAGAAGAAACCAAAAGGTTTTAATTTGTGGCAAAAATATTTTGTGTCTAACGGAATTAAATTTCATACTTTAATATTTTTCTGAAATAAAAGAAAAAGCCTTTGGCTTTTTTTATTATTTTTTTTTTATTATTTTTAAGTGATGTTATATAATATTCAATTGTTCATAATATTTTTACGAGCTATAATTTACTCCTGTTAATATTGTATCAATGTATGCTATGTAATTGTAAATTTATTTTTATTTATAAATGGTTTTTATAGCTTTATTAAAGTTAACAAAAATTCAGCAAATAATGAAGAACCTTTAATTACATGAGTGATTTTTTTCCCAATTTGATTTCTTCCAGGAGAGTCCAAGTAATTGTGTGTTAAAAATATACATATGTTTAAAAATAAGCACATTTATACGTGCAAATGTCTAAATTAAATGAGTTTGTGACAAATTTCGAAAGAAAAATACATCAAAGTTTTTTGGGGAAAAAATGAAACTTTTTGAGTGTGTGTGTGTGTGTGTGTGAGAGAGGAGAGAGAGAGAGAGAGAGAGAGAGAGAGAGAGAGAGAGAGAGAGAGAGAGAGAGAGAGAGAGAGAGAGAGAGGGAGAGAGAGAGAGAGAGAGAGAGAGAGAGAGAGAGAGAGAGAGAGAGAGAGAGAGAGAGAGAGAGAGAGAGAGAGAGAGAGAGAGAGAGAGAGAGAGAGAATGTAAGGGTATATAAAAAGTTATTTTTAAATGTAGCATGAAAATACAAACTCATACTTATATAATAATTATATATTTATGAAAGATATATTTTTATTTTATTATGTCTAATAATCAAAATAAGATGATTCATACATCGAGATATATATATATATATATATATATATATATATATATATATATATATATATAATATATATATATATATATATATATATATATATATATATATATATATATATATATATATATAATATTATTTTCCAATTATAATTGGGTTGGGTTGGGGCGCAAAAAAATAACATTAGTCTTTCACGTGATATTATAATAATAAAAAATATGTATATCATAAAATTTACCATTACGTTTTTATTATAATTATTTCTTGTTTATATTTCGCTCAGGCAGTAACACCTGAAAAAACCTGAATTTTTTTTAAAAATAACTTTTTTCTCTCAATGAATTTTTTTTTTTTTAATAAATAAAGATAACACGTAAAATAAAATTTTAAACCAAATTTAAATGTTTTTATTGTGTTGTTTTTAAGTATTTTTATTACTTGTGCTGTAAAATGCACTCTATTTAAGTTTAGGATTACGTGTCGATTTGCATTACAGTTATTGGCAACTTAAAACAATCAATTTATTGGTGATTAATATATTTATTACGTAAGATTGTAGAGAGAGAGAGAGAGAGAGATATTAAACTATCAAAATACGTTATATTACGTTTCCTACCAATTAATACAATATATAAGTACATTATTTACTTCAGTTTATTTAGGCTCAATTATTTAAAACGTCTATATTATTTCTAGTAATTTATAACTATATATAATCCGAAATTCAGGGGAAATGGAAGAAAAAAAACTTGTAAGAACGAGTATTATTTATCGCAAATGATTTTTTTTTTTTCTCAAAAATAAATATTAAAATTTTTTTTTTTCCATATGCTATTTAAGTTTATAAAAAATTACGCAATAAAATGCAGTGTCATATATTATGAATAAAAGTAAGTATGATGGAATGATAAAAGGTGACACGATGCTTCAAACTTATTTAATGAGCATGCATATTTTTAAAATGTCTAAACTACTAAAGACAAAAGTAATTATGTATCCAATATTGAATATAAGTAAAATGCAATAAAAATTCAGTTTTTTTAACAAACTTCATAAACTTAATTCTATATACATCAATATTTTATATATATATATATATATAATTATATACTATATATATATATATATATATATATATATATATATATATATATAGATATATATATAAAATGATATTTTATTAGCCCAGGCAGTTCATATCGTCATATCATCAAACTAATTAAAACTAATTTTTCAATTAGTGGAAAGAGGCTTTGTTAAAGCCATAGACCACATAAAACAACATGTATTTATTAATGAATAAACACAAAATAGGATCTTCAAAACTGATGACAATCTTTTACCAGATTGTTGACGTAACCCTACGAGAGAGCGTGAAATACTGTAAAGTATACAATTTTAGTGATAATCCATGTTTATGACGTCAGAAACATGCAAAAATTAGTATGAAACTGTTGTGCGGGTTGCATAAATCAAAATTTCTGATCACTGCTTCGGAGTTATTGGGTTTTAAGAGAAAATAAAGTTATTTATGTAAGTCCTATCAAAATGTTTTGTAATATAAATGCTTATGTTTTTCTTTGAACCCGAATACAAGTATTTTTAATAAAAAATATATATAATATAAATTTTAAGCTCAAGAAACGATTAGAACAATCTCTTTAAATAAAATCTCCATATATAAAATCATACTAAATAAAGTAAAACGCATACTATAAAATTTTATATACTGTACATCATACAATGTCTATATCCTAGAAAAACAAATCAATGAATACATTAAAGTTCAGTGATCTTAAAATAATATAAGATATAAATAACTTCTTTTTTTTTTAAATAGGCTATATACATGATTATTAATAAATTATATTATAAAAATAGAAAATATATAACGTATATGCAGTCTTGGAGATATTATAAATAAAATAACGTACTTATGCTGGATTAATAAATGTTATTGATAAATATAGTGAGATATCGCATGTTTTTACACGACACTGGGAATTCCAGCATCATAACAAACTTGTTAGAAAGTTTAAATATATATTATTTATTACCCAGTAGCTAAAGCATTATTAGTTGCCCTTTCTCATATAATTTTTACTTTATTTTTTTTTCTTTTCTTTCCATAAGTTTTAATTATTTAATTAGTCTATTTTTGACATATATTTTCATTGTTCCTGATTTTTTTTTTTTTTTTTTTTTTTTTTTGTCTGCTTCAAGCTATAATATTTTGCAATTTGTACGATGTATATTCATTAGTTGTAGATTAAGATTGTTAAAAATTATGGAAATAGTTTTTTTTTTCTTTATTATTAATTTGGGTCTTAATATTAGGAGCAAAATTAATTTTCTTTGGTTTGCTTACTTTAAAGATGATTTTAAAACTCTGCTACGTTTTTTTTTTTTTTTTTTTTTTTTTTTTTTTTTTTTTTTTTTTTTTTTTTTTTTTTTTTTTTTTTTTTAATTCAAATCCAACTATTTGGAGATTAGAGACAAAAAAACTTTTTGTTGCATGTTTAGAAGATATAGGCAGAAAAAAATATACAAATTTCTCAAAAATTGTCGTTAAATTGCCATGGGCCTATCAGTAGGCTAGTAGTTATAGCATTAGCATCTAAAATATATAGGTTGATTTTTTTTTTTTTTTTTTTTTTTTGCCTTATTTTTAAAAACAACAACACTAAGAAATGGTTATTATAGAAAATCCAATCTGTTGAAAAATTCAAATGATACATATTAAAAAAAGAGGGAGATATGAAAGAGAGAGAGAGAGAGAGAGAGAGAGAGGAGGAGAGAGAGAGAGGAGGAGAGAGAGAGAGAGAGAGAGAGAGAGAGAGAGAGAGAGAGAGAGAGAGAGAGAGAGAGAGAGATTTCTGAGAAAAGAGAAATGTGATAAAAAACATATGCGTCAAATCTCATAAAATATACCTTTTATATATATAATATATATATATATATATATATATATATATATATATATATATATATATATATATATATATAGTATATATATAGAAATTATATAAAAATAATGAAACATATTATTTTTAGAAACGTAATACTATAGTAATGAAAAGTGGACACGCAACGCTATTATACAATTGCTGGATGTTACGCAAAAAGCAATACTACAAAATAGAGAGTATAATATATTATATATTTGTGTATAATATAATACATAGTAAGATACATTTAAGAATGTCGTATCTCCTATTTTATTGCAATATATTATACGAGTTTTAAATATTACATAAAGTCAATACACTATAGAGTTTCATTATGTATATATAATTAATGTCATATAGTAACGCCCAATTCGGACTTCCGTTCTATCTATAATTATGCCCTCAAAGCTAACTGTGAATGCAAAATTTTCATCGAATTTAAATTAACAAAAAAAAAAAAAAAAAAAAAAAATCTGTGAATTTGATTTTTTTGAGGATGATTTTTATTTTCACTTTTTTTTTACTTTTGTTATAGACAGTAAATAAAATATTTAGGTTAAAATGAAAAATCGAAAATTCATTAAAATATTACTATTCTTGTAAATATGTATAATTATGAGACAGCACTATATTTATAAATATTAAAATATGTATTATAGTTTTCTTTTTTCTTTTAATTCAACTCTTTAATTATATTCTTAACGATTATAAAGGTGAATGACTTCTATCTTATGACTTATTATCTTTGTTGATATTGAATATTTATAATTTGATTGTTTTAATTTGTTATGGTATAATGATTTTGTTATGTGATTGTAATATTACTTTCAATATGTTAAACTCAAATTATATTTATTCAGCAGCAGGGAAGTCCTAATACACTGATCGTACTAATAAGTCACATAAAAACATAAATATAATAACTTGAACCCAATACTGCTATAAATAAAATAAATTTAATAGTTAATAGATATTATTATATTATGGAGAAACGCCATCTACCACATAAAACAACATGTGCTTTTTAATGAATAAACACGAAATGTGGTCATCAAAACTGATGACAATTTTTACCAGAATGCTAATGTAGCCCCACGAGAGAGTGAAAATACTGTAAAGTATGCAATTTACGTGACTATTCATGTTTATGACGTCAGAAGCATGCAAAAATTAGTAAAAAATGTAGTGCGGGTTGCATAAATCGTAATTTTCTGATCATTGCTATATACACGGAGCTACAGTTGGGTTTTGAGACAAACTAAAGTTATAAGTCCCATTAGTGTAACATCAAGTGTTTCGTGATATAAATGCATATGTTTGCTTCTGAAAAAGTGCATTTTTCTTATATATTTATATGTTTAATACATTTTTAAAAAAAAATTTTATCATTGGTACTAACCAATCTCAGAATGACTAGTGTTAATTTTTGATTGAAATACATTAGTAAATATATTAACAGAAAAGAAACATAATACATAATGGTTATAGCAAATAGAATAATTAAATATTATATGGAGTTCAAATTGAAAAATCATGTCACCATAGCAGTATCGTATGCTATGTGTTCTCTGTATATGGTTTATTAGTCTACTTTATATTGCAATGTTTATAAGGACTGTAGTGATTCCCCATTTGTAAACTATATAATATACATAACAATAACCTTCATTAATGAAATTCTTTAACAATGTGTATAGTATGTGACTTTAATTGTGATCGTTATTCTTTCTTGATGAGAACACTCATTATTTCTTGTTTTGAGATTTTTATTGCAAGTTAAATTTAAGAAATAAAATCAGCTCACGACAATAGAAGATTTAAACATAGAATATTTAAATTTTACATATATATTATAAAATTGAAAAAACATTAATTATAACAATTTGTATGTACACTCCTCCCGAATAAATCTGACCGCAGCATTCATGTCTCCAAATTTTAAACTTTAACGCAACCGGTCAAATTTATTCGGGAAAAGTGTACTTAATTAAGCTTTTCTCTTAATTTTAATTTATATACAGTTTCCTATCATTTATACTTAAACTGTATCATATTTCTATTTAGAAGTTATAATCCATTATAAACTAAAATTAATTTTCTTAAACTTCTTTAGAAAGTTAAAAAAAAATGTAAACTGTAAAACACCTCTTTCTTTAGTTTCAAGAGCTCATCTTTTAAAAACAGACACTAAAGTTTTTGATAAATTTGATTGATTGGAAAATTCATAGTTTTAAATGGAACCTGTAGTGAACCCTATTGCACATTGAAAATATTGCGCCGTAATAATAATATCGATATAATAATTTCTGCGTAGTTTTTAATATGGCAAAATTTTCTAACTGTCCTCAAGTCTTAAATTAAAAATGAATACTAACAAAAAGTTAATAACTTACAAATTTTATCATCATTTTACTAAAAATCCTTCTATTAAAAATTTGCATAGTAGACGGTCATTTCATACAATATATTTATTGTTGTAATTCTTCTTAAACAAGGTTTAATGTAAATCTTAATGTTATTTCTCAAGAAAACACATTTTCAATTATAAATATACTTTTAAAATAATTTCTTTTTTAAAGATAAACAAAATTTCTATGAAATAAATACAATAAAGAAAAAGGTCTTTTACCTATCATCTGATTTCTTCGTAGAATTTTCACCGTTTCTCTCATTTTTTTTTCTATACTCAATATCTATAATAAATCTACATGTTTCTTTCTTTTTTTTTTAATAAATTATTTTATATAATTAAATTGTTCTTAGAAATTTTTACATCTCTGAAGTAAAGAAAATAAATATTGTAAAGTTTTTTTTTTTTTTTTTTTAATAATTGGTTGGTTACATTATAATAAATTTCTATTAAAATTTAATTGTGACTAAAAAAAATCCTCTCAATGATAACTCACAAGATCTCTTATAAAAACAAATTATATTCCTGAACCTTTCTGTAACAGAAAGCTTATGAGTTTTCAAAGAAACTATAGTTTGATGTAATAGATATGAATGGAATGAATATGGAATGATATGATGTTTGGTTAGAGAAAAACTTTAAAATTTTCAAACTTTTTTTGGTTGAAAAATGAAAATAATAACTTAAATAAAAAATGTTTTAATTCTAGTATGAATCTACCCTTTGTATCAAAGGATACTAAGTAAGGGTAGTTTCCTACTGAAAAACGTACACCTTCTAATCGTATGAGACTATAATACTTGTGTATTTATTTGAATAAGCAACCTTAATCACTATAATCACACGAAGAGTAGTATTTTCAAAATACGATAAAATTGATTTTGCATGCAATTTCTTTAAAAAGAATAGACCAGAAGAAAACATAAGCATTTGTATCACAAAACACTTGATGGGACTTACATAAATAACATTTCGTTTGTCTCAAAACCTAACTGTAGCTCTGAAGCAGTGATCTAAATTTTTCAATTTATGGAACCCGTACAATATTTTTATACTAATTTTTGCCTGTTTCTGACGTCAGAAATAGGAATTGTTATGCAAATAAAGTATGTACATTTATTAAATAATAATTATTATTATAATCTGTATTTTGCAGTAATTTCACGCTTTCTTGTGCAGATACATTTTACATTCTGTTAAAAAAATATATCAGTTTTGGAGATCCAATTGTGTGTTTAATGATTAAAAAGAACACGTTGTTTCATGCGGTCTATGGCTTTAAAAAAACATGAAGCTTTCATACAATCAAATTGCACAGTGTAGTATATTCATTGCTTTATTGCTTCTTGTGTGAAAATTAACAATGGACAAAATAATCCTACTTAAATTTGCAATATTTACCCACACTGACCCCAAAATTAAAAATTATTTATAAAAATATATTTAAAAAAAATAGTTCATGTACGTATATTTTAATGTTGAAGGGTAAAGTATAAATACACATACAAGAAATTCTTTGTAATTATTATTTACATTTAATTTCAATGAATTAACGCTTTAATAAATAATACAAAAAAAAATGAAAGTATTTTTAACCTTCAATGATTTAGTAATGTATAGGCAAATGAAGCGATAATTTTTTTCCTAGAGGAAAACCCTCTGAACTTTAGTTTTCTCATCTCGTCATTGACTTAATTATGTCATTTTTATTAAGGAAATATAAATAAATTTGACATGAAATTTTTATTATCTGTTTCGTAGAAAAATACTTTTTAAATTTAGAAATTGTAAAATATTACGTATGGATGAGAGAGTAAAGTGATAAAGTAACGTATGGAGACCTCTCCAAAAGAGTTGTATTGAGAATACTCGTATCTCTAAAACTTATAAGAAGTTACTCCACAACTTTTAATGTTGTTTGGTAGTCAATTGTTACCAACACGATAAAAACTTCAGATTCTATGACCATCAGAAGAAATGATTGAAATTAACATGGGGCTTCATGGGAGTAAAATATCAAACATTCATCGTAATTCAAAATTGTATCTTAAGAGTTGTCGTACCTGTGAACAGGGGGGGGGGGGGACTTTTATTTTTAGCCAAATTAACGCAGGTTGCTATTTTACGTTTTATATTTTTTTGTAATTCCTTAAATACTGTTGTACTGTATTAAATGTAACCTTTGCCTCCAAAATACGTAATCCCTTTAAAAACAACGCACGTTTATCATTTTTATTTTCCAAAGATAAGTGCCTAATTTTTCTAAAAAATTAATTTACATATAAACAAAATCAAGATTTGAGACAAACATCAAAACCTAGCTAATTAAAAAAATAATCATAATAATGATAAATTTCGTAATAAAACAAGGGACGATAAAAAAAAGCGAATACTTTATGTATATTTATACCAAATTAAAAGTGCTACGAGGAGGTTATAGGAGTAAAAATGGCTATTCAAAAAAAGAGACAATATTTTAAACTATCAAATAAGTGACTTATAAATAAGTGCATGGCTTAATGGTTTTAAATTATGAGAGTGCGTGCAAATCTAACTTATTGCACAGTAAAAATATTGCTACACGTGAACGGGGTTTATGAGTAAGACCGTTTTCAAGTCCAAAACTCACTTTTTATTATTATTATTTTTTTAAGGAGACAATAATTTAATTTTCTGGATTGCTACCTCGTATCTGATATTTTTTGTCATGTAACTTTGAATCTTATCTCTTCTTTTCATAGAGCTCACAGTTGCATGAAGCAAAAAAGTCAGATACGAGGTAGCAATATGGAATGGAACACCTGTTATATTACGTAATAATAAAGAAATTATCATTTTAAACAAATGCACATAATTATTTAAAACAATCAATTATGTACCTATAAAGAAATTAAGCTTACATAATGACTACATTAAATATAACTACGGTAATTGATTTATTGTGTTACAAAAATAAATAGAGACACGTCACCAGCAAATTGTATCGTCACAAGCATGATGTCATTAAATTTTTTTTTAAGTTTATTTTCTGTTATTTTTTGTCCTTCTAAAATTTTACACGTGAAACTAATAAAGTTGATGGCATTTAAAAGAAAATAATAATTTTTGTATTCCTCTTGGGTTTTTACATCAATAATTAGAACACAATGCTTTTTAGTTGCATAAGAGGGCGAGAGACACAGAGAGAGAGAGAGAGAGAGAGAGAATTGCAACAGTAACGATTTGATCTTAAAACCTCAGTTATTTGTGAAGCTCGTGCACAGAATTATATGAGTCATACATCTTTTTTTTTTCTAACCCGGATCAAATATGTGTATACTTTTTTAATTTTTCCATCATATTATTTGACATTAAAGAATTTTTTTACCTGCATATTGTTAAAAAAAAATATGTATTTTCCAAGAAAAATCTAATGTACAGGGAAGTAATAAAATATCTATTTCGTGAAGTTATGTAGCTAGATTTTGTTTTATTATATATTTTCTGTTAATAAAATTAATTTATTTCATATTTTTATCACGTTATTAAACACTTTCAAACATCTAGTTAGAAAAAAATAGTATTTAAGTGAAATTCAATAACCTTAATAAATTATATAAGTTTTCTATCCTAACTCTAACATAATGAATGTCGGATTTTATTGCAATAATATTTAGGTGGCTAATGTGTGAAACTCCATAGTGCATTTGGGGAGGATTTTTTTTTTTTTTTTTTTTTTTTTTTTTGAAAATTTGAAAAGAGGTGAAATAAACACGAAAGAAAACAATGTAAAAGATTATTATATAAAAGGGTCATCATTTTGGCCATTATGAGAGATTTGGTTATTATTCTCTCTCTCTCTCTCTCTCTCTCTCTCTCTCTCTCTCTCTCTCTCTCTCTCTCTCTCTCTCTCTCTCTCTCTCTCTCTCTGCAAAAATAGAACCCCAATAATCTTTTTTATCCTGCGTTTAAGCCCTTCGTTATTAGAGTAGACCGATCTACCTATGATTGCTATGATGTTAACTGGCCCTTTAGGACCCAATCCGACCCAGTGAGTGCGTGACACTAACTTTATATGAAAGTGAATATCGTTCAGTGGTTTTAATTTAAAATTCTCTAAGAGAGCTGATTGCTGAAATACTTTATTAGAGCAAGTAACGAAAAAAAAAATCCTAAAATTACCCTTAAGTCAAAATATATCCTGTTGATATAAGATAAGGTAATATTAATAATGTAACTACACTGCGTGATAATTAATTTTATTCTTTTACCTATGGCAAAATATGATATTTATATGGATACTTTGGCGTATAGTAATAGCATAATATAAACATTTTCATATGAAGACAGTTGTAAATAACAGATAGTTTCTGTGCAATGCTTGCTTGCAATCTGATTTTTAACAAAACAAAATGAAAAAACATGAATATTATTTTTGTATGCACTGACTCTAAATATCAATAATATTGATTCTACATTTTTTTATTGTCATTATTCTTTTGTTATGTATTACTTATCAATTATTATTATTATATCAATCAAATTATTATAGTATTTAATATATACCAACATTCTGAATTTTACTTTCAAAGTGCAACTCGTATATAAAATTAAATTAAAAAAAAATTAAAACAAACAAACACACAAACACACACAAAGTGCTATGGCCTATGGCAGTCATAATATTTCCCTTGATTTTTCAACAAGTGAGATAAAGTTTAAATTGGACTGGATATAATAATAATAATAAATCACAATAATTTGCCTTCACTTGCGCTCAACTGTGGTGAATTTTTACGTTGAAAGAAGAGAATGTTCTGGTTGTGCACGTTTGGTCATGACTATCCGCAGTACTTTACTTTCACTGCAACAATAATCCTTCTGACTGCATTATTTATTATTAAAACTTATTGTTTTGTATATTATAATGGATAAAATATCATATTTCAGTATGTGTACTTCATTTGATGTTACCAGTAATGGAAAATCACGAACAACAAAAAACATGAAAATTAGTAATCCTAATTTAAAATTTATGGTCTCGGTGCAGTAGTTTTCTCATAAAGGACCTAAAAACATGGTTCTAAAATGTTAAAGGTTATAGAGATGTTTTTCTATCGTCGGTGATGACGTCACACCAATCAGAAAAAGAGTGACACCCCTAATTTAACATTACGCTTATGTGGAGAAACACTTCTTTTTTTTTCTCTTCTTTTTTTAAGAAAATACTGCACCGATTTGAGAAAAATTTAAAAGCGAGCTATAGGGATATTTGGTACACTTTAACTTAATTAAAAGTTTATATATTATATATATATTACATATATATATATATATATATATATATATATATATATATATATATATATATATATATATATATATATATATATATATCATCGCCGGTAAGAAGCATTAGGAATCATGTTGCTTTTTCCCACGCAACATATGATTGGCGAACATGTTCGACCGCAGTAAGCTCCATTTATAGCAACATTTTTATTTATTATTATTTTATATTTATTTAGGAAGGAACCGTTAAATTAACTTTACAAAATCCGGGGTATAACAGTCTTATCTGACTATACAAATGATATCATTATAACATAACCATTTAACTCATAATGCAACGCAATGCCAAAACAATTAATATAGCCTCATCTTTTTTACTCTATAATGCTCACTTTATATTTTAAAAGTTTTAAAAGTTAATATATTTCTAAAAATTAAAATAACAATTTTGTAGGTTGTGATGTATATTTACCTGCATTTTTTTTTTTTTTTTTTTGCAACTTGTTCATTTTTATAATAAAATATTTTAAATTATTCTAATAAAGTAATAAAAATCTATAACAAAATAATAACTCTAAACTTAATTTATAAAAAATCAAAACATGTATAAGATCTACAGCCTATATAATCCAATGTTTATCTTTTAAACTAATGTTTTGGTATTCTAAATATTTTATACAGTAGCATTTTTTTTTTTTTTGTAAACATAATTTAATATTATGTCTCAAAAGTTTATCTTAGCACCGTTAAAAATGCTTTTTAAATAGGGCCATCAAAATAAATTATAATCCAAGCCTTTTAGTTTTAAATGACCCATATATTAAACTCAAATTATAAAATGTATTATCAAAGTGGTTTTTAAAAAGTTAAAAAAACATATCTGATGTTTTACTTTTAAGTGAATTTATTATGCTATTTATTTAAAATTTTATTACCTATTAGGATATTAATTTTTATATTAAAAGATTTCTATTTATTTAAAAGGTTTTAATGAGTATATTATGATTAAACATACATTTTAATAAAAATTGTTAACTTTTTCTTATCAATAAATTATTGAATAGAAATAAATTGGAAATTCATAGCATAAACCAGCACAATAATAAATACTATATAAATAAATAATAAGAAAAAAATATTATGCAATTTGAAAAATAAAATTTATTATAATAATAATGATCTTAAAGTATCAAATTTCTTGTGTCGCTCAAGTCATGTACTTAGTAATTTAAATATTTCTTCACTATTGAATAAGTTTAAAAATAACATTTTTCCGATAAGGTAAATAAAGATAACTAATTACTTTTTTGTCTGATTAAGTGTGTATGTATTATTACAGTGTATTTCTTTCATTATCATAATGTTAAAGTTTTTATTAAAAGAAAGAAGAAAAAAACTCATTATAGACTTATTAAAATGTTTTTATGCTAGATAGAGCGTGATTATTCATTGTTTTATATTTAGCAAGAGAATGTGTGAACATATTATTTAACAATGCAGTTCAGGGTTACTTTTTAAATATTGAGAGAGACAGAGAGAGAGAGAGAGAGAGAGAGAGAAGAAATAAAAGACAGATACAGTTTATTTAAATTTGTGTCTCAATTAAGCAGATCATTACCAAAAGGTGCGTACTTTTTTACGACTTTTTTAGAGTACTACTTACGAATCAATGGCAGGCATATAAATCCTGTGAATTGCTATATTGTGGTTATTATACTATGATATGATCCCAGCTAATTAGAAATTACATCTATAATCTAAGTAAGTATACGACACAACTTCATTGTAGTATGTTTCAAATACATTAGATATTATTGTAGTATATCAATACTTGGTCCAGACTAATGTTTACCTATTGCAATTTATAGGATTATGTACGTCCTTTTTTTTCTTTTTCTTTTTCTTTCTTTTTTTCTTTTTTTTTTTTTTTTTTCTAGCATAGTAATTCTTTTTCTGTATAGGGATACTAAAGACACACTTTTACGTATTTTAAGCTAATGATTCTCTTTTTCATCAATAACCTAACATTGCAACCTATTAATATTCCAACACATTACACATACATACACATGTACACATTATGTACAGCACAGCTCTGGACAAAAATTCCCGAACGATTTGTATAGGCATCCCGCAACCACCCTTTGCTATCTTTATAATATGAGAAAACGTGTAGCGGCCGCCGCTACCCCGTTTGGGAACTTTTGCCCAGAGGTGTATACAGCTCTGGCCAAAATTTTAAGAACGGGACAGCGGCTGCCGCAGCGTTTTCCCATAAAGATAATATACTGTGGTTGCAGATTGCCTATACAAATCGTTCTCAAACTTTTGTCCAGAGCTGTACATTAAATATTGCATTAGAAATAATATTAAAGTAGTATATTTAGGGAGACTTTAATGAACGCAAGTCTCTAAAGAGTATGGAATTTCCATATCGTAAAGATTTTTTATTTTAAATTCAAATTATTTATTTATTCAGCAACCACCTAATTAAAAAAAAAAAAAGAATAAAGAAAAATTCACGGGGAAATAAAATAAGTCTGGAATGCAAATTTCCATATACATATGACCTCTAATATAATTTATTTAAATTTGATGCAAATTTTGTTGTTGTTAATAATTCAATGCAATTTATCGGTAAACATGAATAAGATTTTACTTTATATGCGAGATATATTGTTATCTTATTGTTTATACATTTTAGATGTTGAAATAATAATGAGATTTGTCATGCAATTGTCGGATGTACAAGTACGTTTATTATTTCTATGAAAAAAGGAATTACGCATTCCTGCACTTTTTTTTTTCTTTTCTTTTGTTCATTTTCATCTCACAATCTTTAACTCTATAAATACGTGTTAATTTTCTATCTCTATTCAAAAAAGTCTTTGTATATTACATTGGCTATATAGAGTCATTCATATAAAAGTTAACACCATTTGATAACATGGGATGGCATGTAAAAAAAATGACACATGCCAATTAGAAATATTTTTGAGAGCATTGATGCTGTTAACAGATTGAATTAGGTTTTCAAGTATAAAAAAAAAACTAACTGCTTTACTATAAAGAAAATAAACAAAAACCACGTTTGTCCTATGCTGAGCAAAGCTATTCGTTGTTCTAGTAAGGCGTCGAAGCGCATTCCTGCACTTTTTCATATAAAGGTCGAAATAAGTGAGTGGTTTTGCGTTTTTGCCAAGATCCGAAATTCGGCTCATGTGCATCGTGATTTTGACCAGATCGAGGACTGGTATGATACATTTTAACCAGTTCGCAGAGTGGCTTTTTGATAATTGCCACGCTGCAGCGAGGACAAAATGTTTAATGCGCAGGTTACGAATACGTTATTATATTCTTATTAATACAAATATTGTTATCATATATTTTATTATTATTATAATTCAAATCATTTTCTATATATAATGGTTTTTATAGTTAATCAAAATATTTATAAATTCATAAAAATCATTCCTTATTACATTTTAATTTTTTTTTCTTTTACACCACTTTATTATAATCTTGTAAATATAAAAACATATTAAAATCATTAACAATGCAAAGAGCTTCTGGTGCGATATTTTATATGGTTATGTACTTACATTTTTCTACTTCCACTTCGAAAAAGTTCACTTTAAAAAACTTCTAATATACGTAAATATAATCAAAGACCAGTATGGTCTTTGATATAATGAAATACAAACTAAAGTTACAGAGCACTGTAACAATAATAATGAGCCATGAAAACAACACGTAAATTACTTTTAACAATATAAGTAAATTCTTATTATGTATGCATTCGCGAACACTTGATGCACATCTTAATTAAAAACCTGTTAATAACACTTATATAAAATATATATATATATATATATATATATATATATATATATATATATATATATATATATATATATATAAAAAATACAATAAGCTAAATACAACCACTTCTGCTCAACTCGATCAAAATTTAATACTAACAAAATATAACTATGAACTATGATGATGAGCGCACAGGTTAAAGTCTAAACTGCAAAGCCTAATAAACCTATATATTAGCAAATCAAAATATTTATATATTATACAAGATACTTTAAAAGGTAAAACCACTAAAGCTTATTATAAATATACATAGAAAAAAATACAGCCTTCTTAGTTCCTTACATAAAAAGATGAAGTATAATTTACGGAAATGATATTGCAGATTTTACGTCCTTGGTTCGAATCTCTATATGTGTATACTTATATACCATAATCATTACACTACCTACACTGTGTCTATCTTAATTAAAATGTTGTTAGTTTTTTATTTTTTTTTTATTTAATTTTTATAGTGTCCTTTCACTGCCCTTAGCGCTTTTTTTTTAATAATATGGAAGCTTCCTGGTCCATAAAAAATTAAACACAATTTAAAATCATCTGATAATAAATTACATGTACTTGAATTTTTGGTGCTAGATAAAAATTAATTATATTTAAATATATTTAACCTTAATTATAATTAAGATGTAATTTAAGAATTAAGAAGGCTTTCATGTGTGTATTTATACGTAAATAATTCCTTAATACTTGAGATTAATGGACAAATAATTTTTTTAATACGATGTACAGTACAGAAAAAAAAAGTAGAATTGCAATCTTTTTTTTTTTTTTTTTTTTTTTAATGAAAACAACTGTTGTTTACATTAGAACAAATTTAAGCAGGGTGTTTTACTTTTAATTGCATGAGTTATATTTTCAAAAGTAAGTTTAAGAAATTATTAGTTGCATATCTCGCAGGATGAGCGTAAGTTTTCGGGGCTACCATGGTGCTACGGAAGGGCTTTGGGTCATCATATGTCAGTCAATGAACAGTTCTTCTCATTATCAAACATTGAAAAGGCTATGTTGTAGCCCCTAAACTTTCTTTTTAAGTACAAATTAATGCTGTTCGTAAACCCTATTTTCTACTCCTAAAATGACAATCAACTTTGGTTATTCAAATGGAATGCGCATTTTTTAGTGCAAGAAAACAGAATTTACGAACAAAACACTAAACTTTTCTCTTCGCTAATTTCTTATACTTTAAAATAAAAAAATCGTAATAATAATAATAAATGAAACAAAAAGAAACAAAAACAAACAGGCATTGGATAATCAGGTAATAAACAAGTAATAAAAGCTATTAATAATTAACGCAGAAGCCATATAGCTACATTATACAAGTTAATAATTTATTGTTCAGCACCAATAGGATCAGCGATGCATTAAATGATCGATTTACGATATGTCAATATAATATAACATAATAATATATATATATATATAATTTTTTTGTAATATAAAATCATAAATATTTCAATTCATGGACATCAAAAGGCTATTATAAATATATAAAATTATTACGTATAAAAAAATAACATGCTTATCTAGCACTATTCTTTATACATTATCTATATATTATGTTATTTTGTACAGTCATAGGCAGAAGAAATTGGAATTTACCACGATTTTTAAAACACGTAGTTGAAAACATACTAAGCTCGTTCTATAAACTATACACAAATATTGAGACAGCTTCGAAAATGTTCCTTTGTTAAAAACAGCTGGTTATGACGTCGTTACCTGTTTACTACGTTTATACATATGGTCGATCATTGTTATATCTTCTTTTAGAACTTTTAGAATAAAAGAAACTTCCTCCAAAAAAGTTCCAGTCTCAATATGCAACTCACTTTTATCGGCTCAAAAAAACAAGATCAACCAATGAATATGTCTTATTTTGTTGGTCAGCCAATCACTGTTATTGAGATTCACTTTACTTTACAGAATGAGCTAAATAGTCTCCTTTACGACTCAAAAGTAAGGTATATTAGCAGCTCTTAATAGAAAAAAATAATAATTGTCGTTGGTTGTTAATTTTATATTATTTTAGTGATGTTATGGATTGCTCATAAATTATGGAGCACTGTTTTGGTTTGGTGCATGACATTTGATTACAATATATTTTAATATATATTATGCACACAATTGTGATATTATATTTTAGTGTTCAAAAATTTGCACTAAATTATTAAAACACATGAGAAAACACATGAGAAAAACACATTTAGAATTTGAATAGTAAAATTTATTACCTCAATCGCGTGTAAAGTGTATAAAATGTTTCATTAGTCATTACGTACTTTTTTTTTTTTTTTTTTTTTTTTTTTTTGGTAAAGTTAATTTTAAATTTTAAAACAAATTTTAATAAAAGGTTTCAAATAATCTATTGAAAAATGCAGCTTAAAGTCTTGACTGCGCAGTACATTACCTTTTACCTTCAATGTAATAAAGATTCAATTTATTAATTTATTTTCAAAATTCTTTGAACAACTTTTTACAAAAGTATCAACAACAACAACAACAAAACTGAAATTTTGAATACGATATTTAATTTTAGGTCAACTTTGTCTGCAAAAATATTTGTAAAGATCTTGCTATTATTTTGAATTATGTTTAATTTAGTATAAAAATATTCACACGGAAAGAATAAACGTAATTTATGCTGCATTTATTACAGCATAAATAATGCTAAATTAAAACAGCATAAATAATTATGCTGTACAACATAATATTTATGCTATGTAACATAGTTATTATGCATAAATATGCATGAAGTATAGCATAATATAGATGAAGCTCTCTATTAGACAAATTGTGCTGAAAATGAGTATATTAATAATGTTTTTGTTTTTATCCGTGCATAACTCTATATGCTTAGAAAAAAAGCTACATTTTTATTTTAAAGTAACATAATAATTTGTAAATTTTCTTTTTAAAATGGTTAAGCGTGAAAAAAATCATTTAAATTATTTCAATTCAAAATAAATAATTAATCCCTATAAAATTTCATATAAAAATCTGTAAATGGATTTTAATTTCCAATGTTTTATGCTTATTACTGTACACTTATATCTAAATATACTTTAAGTATTCTGAAGTAAATTATGTTTTTATGTCTTTCATCTACATGCTTCAGTGATTACTGAGCGAGGGAGTCAGGTTGGTGATGTTGAAAAAAAAAAATCAGGGCAATGTACGTAAGAATATCATCGTACATGTTTGAAAATGAAAGCAATATTTTTATGTATAAAACTGAATAAGTTGTAATTTTATAATAAGACAAAAATATTCTTTATGTAGTCAATATTGTGAAAAATTTATGAATTATTCATAACCAACGAGCCTACCTTAACATTTCCTAACTTTTAAGTTCAAGGTGAATGCCGGGCTGTTTATTAAGCAATGGCAAGATTTTTTTTGTGCAATTTCACACAACATCCATACGTCATTATAGTGTAAAATTTGAAAATATTCTTCACTTTTCCTTTTTAAACATGAAAATTATAAATTTTTATTCTTTTTTATAAGTTATGGCAATTTCATATGTTATTTCATATTTTCATGTTATAAAAAGTAGTATAAAAGTTCCCAATAATACATAATAAAATTTAAGATACACGTAGAATATTATTACAGCAATAAAACACGATATTGAAAGGGGGGTATATTTATTTTATTGGAATTAAGACTAAAAAAGATTAACCATAATTTTATTAAAAGTTAGTGTTATAATCATAACTGAATAATTAGAATGTACGTATATGTAGTGCATTAGATTTTATTGCGAGATAAAAAAAAACGTATTACACAAAACAAAAATACGTGACAATAGTATCTGCTTGAAATATTAAATCAGTTATAAGTATCGTCCATTGTGACGTCAATTCAAGTCTGATTCACGTCAATTTTGAACTAAAATTAGGTCAATTATTGTTACTTCAATTTGTGCAGCAATGTATAATATGTGTAGAGAAAGAAAGAAGAAGAAAACTATAAAAAATAGTAATGAGCTATCATTTATGTAATCAATAGATAATCAATTGATCAATAAGTTCATTCATTGTTAATTTTCTTTTTTTGTATATCTTTTGTTTTCTTTCTTTCTCTCTCTCTCTCTCTCTCTCTCTCTCTCTCTCTCTCTCTCTCTCTCTCTCTGCTCTCTGTCTCTGTCTCTGTCTCTGTCTCTGTCTCTGTCTCTGTCTCTGTCTCTGTCTCTGTCTCTGTCTCTGTCTCTGTCTCTGTCTCTGTCTCTGTCTCTGTCTCTGTCTCTGTCTCTGTCGCTGTTGCTCTCTCTCTCTCTCTCTCTCTCTCTCTCTCTCTCTCTCTCTCTCTCTCTCTCTCTCTCTCTCTCTCTCTCTCACACACACACACACACACACACACACACACACACACACACACACACACACACACACACACACACACACACACACACACACACACACACACACTCAGCTAGTGTAGTATTTTAACAACCAAAATTTTGCTCCAAAAGTAGCTAAATTCTATATAATTAAAACTCAAATCACTGAAAATATGCACAAACTTTGTAATAAAATTTTACCTCATTCTATTACCATATATTTACAAGACAAATTAAATCTTCATATGAATGCATTGTATTTCCATAAGGAACCACAATAAAAATTTAAATCACAGTACCTGTACACAGTGATTTTACTTCATAATAAAATATTTAACAAAAATGCCACACTCTAATGTTTTCGTTTATAATAGAAATTAATATATAAAAATAATAGTATATATGTTTAAACGGTAGTTTGAGATTTTATTTCATGGTAATTCCCTTAAAATCTAACAAATCATCTTACAAATTAGTTAAACTAACGTCATAATGATATAAAAAAATATTTAACAAACCATTACATTGTGAAAGTTATATTGAGGCCTTCTTTCTATCAGTATAGCTGTCACCTATTTTAAAACGACACTCGGAACTTTTTTTTTTTTTTATAAAGAAGACAATCAATCGTAAATCAAATCACGTTTGTGTCTTGAATTACTTTTTATTACGAAACTTCCGTAAATGTAATACAATTTGATGTAATTTCTATATAGCTATTCTATATAATATATTATAGAGCTAATAGATACTTTGTTCTTTTGTGTATTACTTAGGTACGTGTGCCATTAAAGTTGTAATTATATAGATAGTATATGATTATTATAGAAATCTTAATGGATAATTACTTGATCAACAGTTGATTATTGTCGAATCATGAAGAAATTTATTGCATTATCTTTATAGGAGAGAGCTCAAATAATTTTTATTAATTTATTCCTTCAGTTTTTTTTTTTTTTTTTTTTTTTTTTTAATTGAAAAATAAAGAGGTGCAAAGAGGTGCTAAATAATTGACTTAATAACGTGATTTTTCTAGGATATGTGCAAAATATCCTATTGAAAAAATGATAAAAAAAAAAAAAAGAAGAAAGACACTTGTTCAAAAATTAAAGCTCTTTTAGATCACGAAAACAAAAATTCTAGTACCTAATTTTCAAACGCCCAACAGCATAAAAGTATTTAGCTGTTCGAGAATAATATAATATGTTTGAAAATATAGCTCATGAAATTTCTTTTTTTTTTCCGTTTATGTACTGTACAGTACATAAAATATAATATGGCAAAGAAATGACGTAAAAATGTAATGCATTAAAATTGTATCATGAAAAATTATCACGTTTTTACGTAGTTTACCTCTAGTATACATAAAATGTAAAAACATAGAATTGAAAAATGACAATGATATTATTTTTTAATGTTATATAATATGTTATATTTTTAACAATAGGTACTAAAATTTTATATGTATTGAAATTTGCTTTCAGGAACAATTAATATTGAACAAAACACTAATAAAAGTAGGGTATGTGTAATTGAACATTTCGCGTTTGCAAATATTTTTAATATAAGGGACCAGGAAAATTATAATTGCTTTATGTTAGAGAGAGAGAGAAGAGAGAGAGAGAGAGAGAGAGAGAGAGAGAGAGAGAGAGAGAGAGAGAGAGAGAGAGAGAGAGAGAGAGAGAGATGGGCAGGGGACAGCCCATATAATATTACGTAGTTTCGTGTAATAGTTTTCGAAATAAATACTTAATTTCAAAAATTTACCCTTCCAAAAAAAAAAAAAAAAAAAAAAAAAAAAAAAAAAAAAGACAACTCCAAAAAGGAAGAAAAAAAGGAAAATACTGAAATTTTACTTTATTATTAATATTTCATGGTGCTCTATTTCACACTGAACTAATAATATAAAATCAAACGCAATACCATGCACCCTCTACATAAAGTTACGTAATCCAAGCATGACGTATGTCACGAAATGCACTACATTTTATTCACGAATGCAACCTGTTATGAAGGTAAGAATTAATATCACTTGACCTTGAAAAATTAAAAAAAATACAATGTACTATAATATCAATTGTATATTATTAAACTTAAATATGTATTACAAAAGGATAATAATGTATAAAAAAAAATATATATTTTTTGAAATTCTTTCCTTAATATGTTATTATAAAATTCAAGTTTGCCATTTTTTATTACTTGTTATTACGTTCTGTCTTTTTTTATTTATTATTATTTATGAAATTGCTTTGAAGTAATGTGATTTTTTTTTCTTATTCTTTTTAGTATACATTCTTGACTGCTGAATATAGCAGAGAAAATAGAACTGACAGTTCGTAGAAATTTCTTTGTATATTAACTTTTTAATAATAATGAATGTTATTAATTATTTTTTTGAAAAAATTTAAAATTCTTTGACAATTATAATAAAAGTAGCTGTTATAATAAGAGTATTATCAAATTTCAAAGAGATTGTTTAATTACTATGTATTATGCTAATTTTCACTGCCACATAAAATATGGGGTAACATGTTGGGGGAATTCTATTGATGCCATTAGAGTGTTTAAACTGCAAAAAAAGGTAATTAGGATTATTAGTGGCGCAAAATATAGAGCAGAATGTAGAGAAATTTTCAAAATACTAACTATTCTAACCCTACCATGTGTATATATAATGGAAAGTGCTTTAAAAGTAAAAAATAATTTGGAATTTTTTAAAAGTCATGAAATTCAGCATAGCTACAATACAAGGAATAACAAGGCAAAAATTCAAAGTATATACAAAAGAACGGAAATGTACAATAAGGGTCCCTTCTGTGGTTCTCTAAACATTTATAATAATCTGCCATCCATATTAAGAAAGGAACCCGATCAAATTATGTTTAAAAGAAACTTAAAAACATTTTTATTAAATAAACAATATTATTCAGTCGATGAGTTTATTAACGACTCAGATAAGTAGTTATTTGTATATTGTTTTATTTTTTATGTGTATTTGTTTTTGTATATTGTTTATTGACTATCATTTCTATTTGCTTGTGTTTTTTAAAGCAATAACCTGGACAGATGCATATTTTTATGTATTGTGTGTGTAGGATGAAAGAAATGAATAAAGAATTAAAAAAAAAAAAAAAAAAAAAAAAAAAAAAGATATTATTATTGAGAGTTTGTAATTTAACGCCTATTTTACACGGGAAGTTTTAATGAAAGGGTTTAGCTTTCGTGTTACACCGTGTTATATAAGCAGTAAACTGACATTGAAAAGGAATTCGGCTCGACCGGGACTCGAACCCGGATCTTTGGTTTCCCAGACCACTGCGTTAACCATTACGCTACCGAGACTCCTTCCAATCCAACATCATTCATGGCAAGCAGCGAAAGCTGACTATATATGAGCAGTGAATGATGTTGGATTGGAAGGAGTCTCGGTAGCGTAATGGTTAACGCAGTGGTCTGGGAAACCAAAGATCCGGGTTCGAGTCCCGGTCGAGCCGAATTCCTTTTCAATGTCAGTTTACTGCTTATATAACACGGTGTAACACGAAAGCTAAACCCTTTCATTAAAACTTCCCGTGTAAAATAGGCGTTAAATTACAAACTCTCATAACTGCCCTCTACGTGGAGGCATATAGCTCGCAAGAGCACCCGCCATGACTGCTTAGCAGTTTAAACTGTCGCGCCAACGAAGGCACGCGCATGGCAAGCAGCGAAAGCTGACTATATATGAGCAGTGAATGATGTTGGATTGGAAGGAGTCTCGGTAGCGTAATGGTTAACGCAGTGGTCTGGGAAACCAAAGATCCGGGTTCGAGTCCCGGTCGAGCCGAATTCCTTTTCAATGTCAGTTTACTGCTTATATAACACAGTGTAACACGAAAGCTAAACCCTTTCATTAAAACTTCCCGTGTAAAATAGGCGTTAAATTACAAACTCTCATAACTGCCCTCTACGTGGAGGCATATAGCTCGCAAGAGCACCCGCCATGACTGCTTAGCAGTTTAAACTGTCGCGCCAACGAAGGCACGCGCATGGCAAGCAGCGAAAGCTGACTATATATGAGCAGTGAATGATGTTGGATTGGAAGGAGTCTCGGTAGCGTAATGGTTAACGCAGTGGTCTGGGAAACCAAAGATCCGGGTTCGAGTCCCGGTCGAGCCGAATTCCTTTTCAATGTCAGTTTACTGCTTATATAACACGGTGTAACACGAAAGCTAAACCCTTTCATTAAAACTTCCCGTGTAAAATAGGCGTTAAATTACAAACTCTCATAACTGCCCTCTACGTGGAGGCATATAGCTCGCAAGAGCACCCGCCATGACTGCTTAGCAGTTTAAACTGTCGCGCCAACGAAGGCACGCGCATGGCAAGCAGCGAAAGCTGACTATATATGAGCAGTGAATGATGTTGGATTGGAAGGAGTCTCGGTAGCGTAATGGTTAACGCAGTGGTCTGGGAAACCAAAGATCCGGGTTCGAGTCCCGGTCGAGCCGAATTCCTTTTCAATGTCAGTTTACTGCTTATATAACACGGTGTAACACGAAAGCTAAACCCTTTGATATTATTATTATTCTGCATTTTCTTTCTTCTTTATATAGTAACATAGAGATCCTGTAAGAGCCAATGATGTGACAATTTTATTATTTGCTTTATTACACTGACAAAAAAAACTCATAACACATTGCGATGATTATTTTTTGGTCGATTTCCTATTCACGTTTTAATCGATTTGGAGTTGCGATAAATTTACATGATTTCTCGATTATCATTTGAATGTTGACCAACAATCAACTACGCACTAAATCTACGTTTGTATGGATTGTACTGATTTTGTCCCCCAATTATATATATATATATATATATATATATATATATATATATATATATATATATATATATATATATATATATATATATATATATATATATATATATATATATATATATATATATATATATATATATATATATATATTAGGACTAAAGTATTATTCACATGACTCGTAAATTTGACGCGTGTAGACGGATTAACAACGTTGGAACAATGTAAACAAATAAAGCCGTTCACATTATTTTCGGAACTTACATGTGAACGGCTCCATTTGTTAAAATTGTTCCAACTTTAACCTTCGACGTGCTCAAATTTACGCATCATATGTGAATAATACTTAACGAACAAATAAGCTGAAAACGACCAAAATATGTGAGATTTCTAAATAAGAAAAATTAGCAAATTAATCTTAAATTTACGTAAACTATTTAGGAATAAGTTATTAATAATATTATTATTAATAATTATTAATATTATTATAAATATTTATGATTAGAAAGCAAACAGTTTTTTCTAAGTTTTATTATTTAACTTATGGTGGCATGAGATATAAGTATATTTTAACGAACACATAAATTGTTTTAAAACTAAATTATATTGAAAACAGATTTTAGCAAATTTTGCTAAAATCTGTTTTCAATATAATTTAGCTTTAAAACAATTTATGTGTTCGTTAAAATATACTTATATCTCATGCCACCATAAGTTATAAATAATAAAACTTAGAAAAAACTGTTTGCTTTCTAATCATAAATTAAGACCACATGCAAATTACTCAAAATTTGATGATAAGGTCTTTTCACAAGGTGCAATATTTACCATTTGCAAAAAAAAAAAAAAAAAAAAAAAAAAAAAAGACTCAATATCTTAATTTTATGAAACCTGCATTCAATCAACTTAAATGCATGTGAAAAATATTACAACGTGTACACATACTAATTGGGTCTTTTTCACATGGTGTAATACATTTACATTTTACAATCATAATCCATACTTAATGGTTTTCAATAAAATTAAATTTCTTCTATATTAATAACCTGTTTTTTTGTTTTTTGTTTTTTTTTTTTTTTTTTTTTTTTTTTTTTTTTTTTACGATTCCGGGTGTATTTCTCTAAGAAGATTAATATTGATAATTTCGTCCCTTTATTTAAATGGTAAAAGAATTCAAATTTGAATAAGTATCAAAAATCTTGCTTCAAGTGAACAGGACTTTAAAATAATTTATAATTACAAAATATTGTCATGGTTTGATTTCAAGTTAAATAAAGTAGCTACAGTCAGTTCTTGGTAGACAAAATGTCGCCAACAAAGCAAAGCGAGGTCTTTAATCCTTGCCTTGAAAATAAAGTTTCAGTGTCACGCACTTTGAAATGTCAAAGTAAAATTTATTTTATTATAACTTACTTTTTATTTCATTGTACAGAAAAAATAAAATAGTTATATCTTTTTTTATTTGCTTATAAATTTGTAAAAACTTAGTTATTAGAATCCAGTTTTAATATGTTTTGCAATCTAGTTTTCACCTTTTTTTTTTGCGTTGTTTTGTTTGATTTTTAAAGTAAGTAGTTCGCACTCGCTCGTGATGAAAGGGAATTTTACATCGCTGAGCGCAAAAAAAAAAAAAGAAAAGAAAAGAAACAAAAAAGAAACTGAAAAAGTGAAAAATGCGCAAATTAATGAAAACAAAATTTTCAGTGGAATTTATTTAATTCATTGCATATAGTAAAATGATAACAATAACATATTAGGCCTTACTGCATTTTTATTTATAATAATTTAGTTTACCCCCACTCTCTCTCTCTGACACTGTGTATAAATTTTCATCCATTCTGTATAAATTTGGAGATTTTAACTATTGCAATGCATTTCCAGTTATATACTATACTATTAAATAAAAATGTAATGGTAATTAACTTTTTATTTTCAATGATTTAATTTTGATATATAAACATGAAAAATGTTATGGGAATGTAAGAAAGAGAGCGAAAGCTTTGTAATTATGAGAGAGAGAGAGAGAGAGAGAGAGAGAGAGAGAGAGAGAGAGAGAGAGAGAGAGAGAGAGAGAGAGAGAGAGAGAGAGAGAGAGAGAGAGAGAGAGAGAGAGAGAGAGAGAAGAGAATTTCGGAATGCGGTAACATGCTGAATAATTTTAAAAGTAAAAAGAATACTGTAATGTTAATACATATTTTGCGTTATTGAAAAGTAAATAATATTTGTTGTTTTGGTTTTTTGTATTCTATGCTAAATGTTATAACTGTACTAAAACTTAATTAGTTAGTATTATTACTAACTTCCGTCCATTAAAAATAAAAACAGTACACAAATAAGAAAAAAAATACAAAAATACTTAAAAAAAAATGATGTGATTTTAAATTAAAATAACAAACTACACGAACAAAATATAGCTTAATTACTCTATACTTTATAATGAAATTAAAGAAAACAGGCTTTATAATTTAATTAAATAAAATTATTTTCCTGTTTGTGTGTGTCACTATATAGTGGTGAGTTGATTTTATATATACATATATTATATATTGAAGTTGAATTAAGTTAAGAAAGACTTATAACGGTGATCGAATTGCATCGTCAATTCTTACTACCTCTCTTACTGACTACTTTGAGTGTATTGTAAAAACAATAGCCTACCTATCTATAGGCCATACTAAACATGACAGATCAATAATGTCGGTAACCAAAACGATTAACTGATATAACAAAGTATAAGTAGGGGCTATTAGTTTAAAATTAGTACTCATTACCTCTAAATATGCATGTTTATTAAACTGCATTGAAAGTACCTAACATTATCCCAAATTCAATAATAAAGATTTAACATTTAAAATGCATTTTTAAACACATTTTCTTACTACCAGTGCATGGGTATACTATAGTGAAATGGATATAGCTCATAGTACCTATATAGACCGGTTGCATAAGTTGCATTCATATTTAAGAGTCACCATTTTGTTGGTCAGGAATACACAGGCCAGCATAGAAAAAAACTCTTTTTTTTTTTTTTTTTTTTTTTTTTTTTTTTCAAATAGCAAACCAAGTTTCAAACCTCAGTCTAAAGTAAGCCTTATTTCTAGGTCCTATTAAGCTAGAAGAATATGAGAAAAATGCTGATAGTCGAAATAAACTTTTATTTATGCAAAAAAATGAGGAAAAATGACGTTTCCCCTATGCTGGACAATGCATTATAGGCACCACTAACATGGTGACAAAGCGCAAGGGGTCTAAAGTATCACTAGTCACTGGTACTCATCATATTTACATCGATACTAGTCTCCCACCAGTATGAATGTAAAGTGAAAATGCGCTTATACTTTGAAACACAATCAATACATTTCGTAATGTTGTCTAAACACTTGTAGATTGAGAGTATATTTTTTTCTGAGTGTATATATTTAACAGGTTTATTCGCAAACCCATGCCATAGTATATCTAAATAAATATATACTAGATTTTCATTTTTTCGGAACATAAAAGGAAAAGTGTTTGCACTCTAAAACTTGTTCGCCAACTATATAATAATGTGTTCCAGTTACAATCAACTTAGATTATTTAAATGAGTTGTAGATTTTACGAGCACAAAGAACAGGGTTTTACGAGTAGTTGATATGGATTTATTTTACATTGTTATCCTCGGTTACGTATTACTAATTATATAGGGTATACACGCATGACGTCATATTTATTGCACTTGGGCGCCATATATACTGTAGTATGGAATAACATTGCTCTGCAGTGTAGGACAAACCTCGTTTTTTGGCTATTTTCTTTGTGAAATCAGTTAATTTTTGGTTATTATTATTTTTCTACATACTTGAGATGTTAATTAAACCTATTAAGAGCTTCAATGCTCTCAAAAATATTACTTAGTACTTTTAAACTGGCAAAATGAGTTATTTTCCTATTCTACCCATGTTATTGAGTGCGATCCATCATGGCATCGACTTTAACATGGATGCATAAACCCCATATACGTTAGGGAAAACTTCGACAAGGTACCCTTGACTTCCTTTAATATTTTTTACACAGACAAAATTAAATACGTATAATACACAGGGTAGGGGTAGAACTGACTTTGACTTTTATACCAGGATATTAAGGGGGAAAGAGTGGAAGTTCCATAAGCCCAATGCTAAAAAAACAATGCATAATGCTATAAGGTTAACATATACAAATATATATATATATATATATATATATATATATATATATATATATATATATATATATATATATATGTATAGGTATATGTATATGTATATTATGTATAGGTATATATGTATATGTGTGTGTGTGTGTATATATATATATATATATATATATATATATATATATATATATATATATATATATATATATATATATATATATATATATATATATATATATATATATATATATATATATATATAGACGCAGTGCATGAAGAAATGATCGTCAAACTTATATACATAATAAAATGAACTTTAAAAATGGCACAGTGAAATAAAATTAATTCTAGCTCAATTCAACAGATAGAAACACAATTTGATACATTTTTATAGCAATTATACTTCATAGCATAATAGTTAAGATGTTCATCTATAATTAATTATGTTATTACAAAGTAGCAACATTTGTGGCATTTGTGCAATAAAGTAGTTGTTCAATGAAGCATGAAATATACAATTATTTTTTTCTGTGTATATAAGACCATCTTTTAATAATTTTTTTTTGTGATTAATATTGCGGTTGATATAAAAAGACTTTAAGTGACCCATATGAGTCACACTTTAACATATTTTTTACTAAAAAAAATTTGGTATTTTCTTATGGAGATTATTACGTGATTTTTATTACGTAAGAATATAATTGTTATCAAAATGTTTTTAACATCTGTATTACAATCTGACCACTAGGCAAAAAACTGCTTTCATTTTCAAGTAAACATGTGCATAATTTTATACTTGTTTTTTTTTTTTTTTTTTTTTGAATAATGTGAAATATAATTGTATAACGAGTACCACTTCAGTTCAAATACTAAATGATTAAAATTATCAAGCTCTTTAAAGGGGGTTTAATGATGGCTTTTTGATCATCGTGTTACTTAACTTCCCGAAAACGCGATCTTCAATTTTTAATTATTAACTCGGTGAGAGAAAAAGTTGTTACAAGTTGATAAAAATACATACAGCTAAAGTTGCTCTCACTCTAGCTTGGCACGAGCGTGAGTTACTTTTCGTTTTACACTTCTACTTGGCGTAATATTTTACGTATGTAAAATTTGTTTACGGATACAGATATGAAGTAAAATGTTTTATGCAAAAATAAGAGTAACTCACGCTCGCGACAAGCTAGAGTGAGAGCAACTTTAGCTGTGACGTACGTTCCTATAGCATTTAATTTTCCAGCGCGTTAATAATTAAATATTGAGATCGCGTTTTCAGGAGGTTTAATTAACACAAGGATCACTATTAAAAGCCTATAGCTTACAACAAAAAAATTTACAAACATATATATTGTTTTCTTCTTCCTCCTTCTATTTATCATTATTATTATTATTTTCTTCATTGAATTTTATTGACGTATATTTCACTTTATCACTCAAGTGTATAAGAACACTAACTTACAAGAACAGTAACAAAGACTGTAAGTTGCGGTCAGGTGCATATTATGTAAAAATAGCAATCAATTGCAAAAAAAAAAAAAAAAAAAAAAAAAAAAAAAAAAATGTGACTGCATACATATATTATGTTTCAAATAATCAATGCAATTTTATTCAAGGTTTACCATTTATAACGGTCTTAATTTTTTTTATTCTTATTTTCTTGAGGAAGTACACTTGAATATTATAATATGCCCATGTATTTATTGATAATGAAAATTTATTATTATGTTGTAATCGTCTTAATTATATTGCTTATACATATATAATTATTTAGTGTTTTATTTTTATTGTATAATAACTTATTACTTTTTCATTTTATTTATTATTATGTTTTTCAATATGTTTTCAATATTCTTTTATGGTGGATTAAAGTTCAATCAATGTATTTCTTAAAATCGAGCAGATATACCTTTTTAAGAGATAACTTTTGAAAAAATGCATGATTGAAACAAACTTAAAGAAAACTTGTAAGAATTTTATTATACAGTAGTCTCTATTTTTTAAGACCAAATAAAGTGAAAAGTATGTTATTATTATTATTTTTTTTTTAATTCTTTTGACAATAAAAAGATTTTATTGCTTATTTCTTATTTCTTTAGTATGACATGGCTACGCATATGCATTTTGTCAATAAATATATTTTGAATAGACGGTGAAACTTATTATAGAATTATTACAATTATTAATTAATAACTCTTATTTTCATCGTATTAGAAATTAAAAGTAAAAATTTTAATAATATTTTCTAAATGAATTAAACGTTTTATATCCATTTGACTTTCTCATTGGTTTAACAAATATATCTAAAAAATTTGAATACGAAGCAATAAAAAGTTTTTTATTACTAAGGCGTTAAATATAAAAATGTTGTGCTCTCTATTTTCTGTGACATTTTATAAGCCTCCACAATGCAAAAGATATTAAATATATGTACCGTTTTCACGTAAACTTGAGATGTACAGAAACTAGGCGTGTCTCTCTTACTATACATCTCTCTGCTACCGTATTTCTTATTGTTTCAATCTTATAAACTCACTTGTCAGTATATAAAAAACAAAACAATAACTATACGTTTATATTGTTGTATAAAAAAAATCACGTTTCGCTCTTTACACTTACATTTATTTTAGGACTATACGTAATAAAAGTTTATTTAATTTTATCTTTAAAGTTGCTATACCATTATATATATTAAATTCAGCTACCCACTTCGCTGTTGGGCTATGTGATGGAGCACTTACCCCTAATGTGTTGACCAAATCCTCATGAATCTCATTCATACTCATTTTTTTCTGCACCAGATACTTTATCACAGTGCGAACCTCAGTTTTGGGCCACTTTTCAGTGTCACTTGACATTGTCTCACAAAAACCACCACCAAAAAAAAAAAAAAAAAAAAAAAAAAAAAACTAATTGCGCTAGGAACTTGAAACTTGAAATAATTAATATATGATTAATATATAAAAAAAACATTGTGCATACAGCTGCCCTTTATATGTTAGTCCGAGAACTTTTTGACCCGCCCTCGTATATAGGGTGTATGCATTCATGCGTGTATTTTATAAATATAAAAGCCAAAGTGCTGGATCACTAATGGAAAATATTATTTTCCCAGTTAAATAATACTTAGCAATATTTATGTGAGCATTGATGCTGTTAACAGGCTGAATTGAAATAAAATTAATAATAACCAAAACATCAACAAATTTTCCAAATAAAATAGTCAGAAATGACGTTTATCCAATGTTATTCATCGCTCCATAATATAGCATCGAAGCGCATTCAGTATGACGTAATAGTTTATACATATTTATACACATCAAAACGATACAAATACACATGTCACCTGTCAATACGTAACTGTGAGAGATGGTTTTAATCGTGTATATTATGTGAATATTTATGCTTTTCATTTTTTTTAAGGCATCTTAAAGTTTACATTTTTTTTTTTTTAAGATTTTGAGATACAAACCATCTAAATACAACCCTTAAGTCTAAACTGTATATATAATTATATAAAATTTGACATTATTTGTGTGTAATATGTATTCTAAATCGTTAGTATATTTTATCGAAACAATTTGTTCTTAAAATCTTGTTTTTCAAGAAATTAATGAGATTTTGGTCAACAAAATCATTAATTATGGATACAACAAAAAATGTGACATTATTAATATGTTGAACTCATTTTCTTGAGTGGTATAATATATATATATTTTTTATACATAAGTTAAATCAATTGGTGATTAATTATTATGTGTTCCACTAGACGATTTTTTTTTAATTAAAATAATCATCCATCAATCATTTGTCATGCTTAATTGTCAGTTTCAATTAAAGTTACTTTTATCAATGAGGTTTATTTCAAAATCAATGAAGAATTTTCGCAACGTATTTTGAATGTCAATATTATAGAGTAATTAGTAAATATAGTAAATTTAATTAGTTTTTGTAAATGTCTCATTAGGAAATTGTGTAAGACATAGTTACGTATAAATTATTTTTGAGTATTTTCTCTGAAGAAGCTTTTTTTTTATTGGAGTATCAAGGTTTAAACTAGGAAAGTATTTACACATAATTAACTTTCAGGAAATAAATACACATTACTGACCCAGAGAGGCGATGTATTGACATAAGCTTTATAACAAGTAGTCTTGTCAAGTATTATATTATATTCTAAAATTAACTAATGATAATGAATTTATAAATTTAAATTGTAAATCTTTTTTGAGGTACTACATTAATATGAAAGTTAAAGTTTAGTTTTCGTTTGATATCCACCTCAAATAGAACTAAATAAGTTAGTTAGAGGTCTATCGGAAGTTCTGAGGAGGGCTTACCAATTCATATTATTCATTTTTAATTTCTATTAAATCGCACGTTGTTGGGTGTAGATTTTTTTTTATCACAGAAGTTTAAAGAAATTTGTAAATCTTGACTGGGACTGGGATTGGTGTAGCACAATAACACAATATGGCAAGCAAAAAAAAAAAAAAAAAAAAAAAAAAAAAAAAAAAAAAAAAGTTTAGCTCTTTTAGAATATACGATTAAGTTTTTAATTGTGTCTTTATAGTTACTACAGAAACATACGAGAAAATAAAATAAACAAAAATTTGATAATATTTTGTGTGAGTAATAAAATTTAAATAAAACTTAGTAGAATAAATTTTAATTTAAATAAAAATAATGATGAGGTTTTCATAATATAATCTTTCAGTATTCAAGCTTATGAAATTCAATGATTACAGTGAGTTTAAATTAGAAATTGTTATTATGTAAATATAATATCTGTCTATCTGTGTATACCTTTGATACCAAAGAATGAGAAATACATAATTTTATATTTCTCTGAAACAAACCAGGTATGTTACTCTGTAACATTAAAAATAAAAATAATTAATTGATTAAATATATCTTAAAAAATTAAAATGTCTTCCTAAAAAATAATAATACATTTAAAAAAATAAAAACGTATATTCTTCTGGTATTATCATAAGATGTTCTTAACCTTGCAAATTTTACGCCAAGTTTAACTTCAAAACGTCTTAAATAATAAGTTTCAGTTTATGCTCTTGTGGTTACTGTCATGATTACTTTTTTAAGCGAATGACGTCAGTGTGTGTGTGTTTTCTTTTGTCTATTAAAAAATGAAGAAAATACACCCATTTTTTTCCCTCACAAAACAGTTTTTCATTGCTATTTCTCTCTCTCTCTCTCTCTCTCTCTCTCTCTCTCTCTGTCCCTGACTTTAAAGAGTCAAAAATAGTGTACGATTTACAAAATATGCACAATCTTTTAATTTATATTTTTATTCAATTAATTTACAATCTCAAAAAAACAAATCAACAACCTTATAATATATAACATAGTATAGTTCTATGATAAATTAATAGAAAATGTGTAAAATATATATATTTTTAAAATTACATTGAATAACAATATGTGCTTATAAAAAAATGGTGAAACATTAAACTCCATTAGAGTATGCAATAAAAATTTATCTATGTAAGAATACAATTGTAACGCTTGGGCAGGCCTTAAAAAGTTCAGACAAAAGTCTCCTTAATATTATATAGCCTTTTTATAGTTAATATAGACAAAAAACAATGATCAGCTTGGAAAAAATATAACTATTATTTTCTTTGTCCATTGCACATTGTATTTTTTTTTTTCTTCTCATAGGATTGGCCATAACTTCTACTTACAATAGGTCAATATTACGATTATTTTGTACTTAATTCATGATTTTTTTTAAGGACATTTTATGTGTTTACTCTCTTTACTTTATTATCTCTTGTTGTTGGGGTTAGGTGTTAGTGTAATATATTAGAAGGCCTAAATAGCACTCTTTCAAAAAAAAAAAAAAAAAAAAAAAAAAAAAAACGTTTTTGAAAAGAGATGGTTATTTATCTAACGTATTCTTAAACTACAGAAAAAAAATCCGTTATATAAGTAAATATTTAACTTGCAGATATTGATAATTGCTATTTGTTGTAGTAAAAGCTTCACATCATTACTGCATAATATTGATGTTATTGTTGATCAATATCATCTCAAATATTTGCTTCATTTATCAAAGATGATGTAATAGTTGTTTAATCTCATAAATAAGATAATATTTTGATGCAGTTAAAGTTATTCAGTATTTATATTGTTTATGTTATTGAATTGCGATATACGTGCTTTTTATCCACTTTTTTTTTATTCAATTCAAACTCATTTCTACTTCAAAAACTAAAAATGTTTACTTTTTAAAGCTTTAAATTTGTAAAAGTGTATCTAGTATGGATTTTTTTTTAATATTTCCATTCAATCTTAAGTAATTTATCAAAATAATAATAATATTAACAATAAAAGAAAATTGAAGAATTATCCTGCTTCTTATAAAGGATAGAAAATTAGGGGCCCCCTGCTATTTTCCCGTGTTATAACAAATTTATAAACAAACAAATATTTGCCATTTTATAAAGTGCAACTTTGATTTTTAATGCAAATATACAAAGATCAAAGAAATGCATTATGTTTTAAATTTTGTCATGTATAAAAACCAAATTAAAAAAAAATGCACAAAATATTAGAAAAAATATCAGTTTATTTTAATGAGCTTTATAGCAATTCTTATTCATAAATTTTATTTGAATTAAAGAAAGGGAAATTTTTAGGCTTTCCCTTTATACAATTCGAGGATATAATTTTTAAGAAATTATACAGACAGACAGAAAAAAATCAAGGTAAACTGGCGTCTTCAACATCAGCTGATATAAAAGTTTCCAGCTGACAGTTCATGCAATACAAACGCGATTTAAGTGGTCACTGGCTTGGAACTGACATCACTTTTTGAACATGATCGTAAAATTTGCTCACAAATATCTCTGCGACATCATCTTGTATAACTATTTTATTTCACTGCCATATGGAAATATCATATATTACGTATGGAGTATTACTTTAATTAAATTCTTCATAAAATATGAATACATTAGGTTGCTATGAGGCAATATAGTAAACTTTCTTATCATGGCTATACATGTCAAATCCATATGAAAAGCTGCCGTATTTGATATTTTCATAAGCCTAAAGTAATTTGGTACACACGATTGTGATAATATATTTTATCATTTAAAAACTGGCGCTATATTTCCAATGTTACGCTTAGGAGAAAAACTCTCGCTGGATTTCACATGGTAAGATATATTGTTACAATCGTATTGGCTTCATAAAAAAAAAAAAAAAAAAAAAAAAATCTTAGAGATTGGGTGCTTAAAATTTTATAGGGTTGTAACTGGGCCAAAAAAGGCCGTAGTTGACACTTAAAAAAGGGGACATAACTGGGTTTAGATCAGTCAGAAATTGCTGGATCAGCCTTATGTCCAGTTCAAGCCTGCAATCGTGTACAGTACAGTACGAAAGACAAGACCATGCACAGAGATCAATACTGTCATATAAAAATTTATGTTACTATACGATTTTTGTTTAGCGCTGTACGTTAATACAAGTTCTCATAATAAACAATAGTATTCCCTTAAACATTTTGCATTAAAAAAACCTATGCAAAATTAAATTTCTCAGAAACGTTTATACATTATGCTGTATTACATACCATAGAGCGGAAAAAAATATCTGAAAAAAAAATCCTTAACATTTTAAAGTTAGTATAATTCCTTCTCTAAAATTTTCTTACATAACTCACATTTTAAATTTTGTTGATTTTTAATACTTTTGATTTTTTATTTTGTTCTTATTTCTACAGATATTTTGAGTTAAAATATCATTCAGTGGGTTTAAAAGGATATCCTTTAGCCAACGTATTTAGAGCTACAATAGAAGCAAAATTACTGAACAACGTCATCGGATGTTTATTTTGATCAAAGAAGGAAAAAAATAATAATAAACGTTCTTTCTTATTGCAAAGAAAAAAAATGAAGAGAAAGAGCAAGTTATAAAAGGGAGAGAGAAAATAGATAAATTAAAGAAGTAGTGGTATTATGATACAACTCTTCCAAACCTAAATACTAAATATATTACTAGACATAATTTTACGAACAAGGTTAGAAAACTTGATTTTTATACCTAAGGAACTATTAGGGAATCCCAAAAATATTTTTCTACTGGCTGCTCATGTATGTTATTGTTTTTAAAATGAAAAACATAACATTATTCTTCTTAAAAGTCCGTAATGGATCCAACTAGTAAGTGCTATTAATATTTATAGGTCCTGTTTAATATATATTTTTTTAATAGTAATAATAATAATTAAGGCATGTATGTCGAATGAAATTTCTATACAATTATATCACTCAAAATAATTTTGTACATTTCAAAGCTTTATATCTATTATAACCATGCTGATTATTCGTAATAATGTCATTTATTTCATCAGCTTTTAATCCTTAATTGGTGTACACTGAAAAAAACAACTATGCTATCTTGATAAATAATAATCTATCTGGTGGAGCGTGGTTGGCAATAACCAAGCCAGCTTGGAGAAAGCAGAGTCACATCTATTTTTCTATCCTTTAGCATTTTGCGTTTTTTTTTTTATTTTTTTTTTAAGAAAAATATACTGTTTTGATTGATTCTGAAAATTTTAAACATATAGATACTAACCACACTTGTAATTGTTTTAATTTTAGACGGTGTACGAACATTTGTACACTGATAATTCACTTTTACAAACGAAAGTACAACATTGATACAGAATACTGTGACATAAAATATTTTATTGCCTGATTACGTTACTTAATTATTAAATTATTATATTGACTAATAAAACTAAAATTTTGAATTTACACACTATGACATTTAAAAATTGCGAATTTTTTAATTCATGAATACATTTTTAATAGTATTTTTGAAAATTAAGTTTCATGGTACTCCTTGTTTCTTAAAGAGCAATAGTTATACTGTACATGTCAAAAAAAAAAAAAAAAAAAAAAACTAGGATTTGAACACAGATCGGCTTTTCGAGCACTTCGTTAACCATTACGTTAAAAAAAATCTCTGTTAAAAACGCAAGTAGATCTATCCGGTGCTTAAAATGGGCACTAAATTACAAACACACATATTTTCTTTTCCATCGAATTTTCCATTAAAAAAGTTTTCTGAAAAAAAAAAAAAAAAAAAAAAAAAAAAGACTTCATTAACTTTTTAATTTTAATATCAAAAATTTATAAATAACATATTTTTCTCAGTGTTCAATTAAACCTAATTACATTAAAATAATTTTGTCAATTATAGTAATATAGAACTCAAAGTAATTTTAAATATCCGTAGTTTAGTATAGAAGGACACGTAAATTGAAATATAGAGGCTATAGGGTAAGAAATAAGGACAAAAAAGAAAGAGATAGTGCAAATAATTTCCTAACATATATATAAAAAAAAATGAAACTTTTACCTGTAATGACTCTGTAGTTGTTATAATATTAATGTCGCTGGTAATATTGTAAACTATAAAATGTCAAGTTTTTGTTTAGTATACTTTTCAAGGTAGTGCTGGATAAAATTTAATTATTTAAACTTCAACTTCAGATTTTTGTAAATTAATTAATTTATTTTATTTTGCAATTTTTTGACATTTGGCTTAAAATTGAGAGTAGCTGAGAGAGAGAGAGAGAGAGAGAGAGAGAGAGAGAGAGAGAGAGAGAGAGAGAGAGAGAGAGAGAGAGAGAGAGAGAGAGTTTTAATAGTTCATTTATCAATATTAAAAATCCACTTAAATAAATATAAATAAAATAATGACTAATGACTATTGAATTGAATGAAATTTGGTACACGAAAAGTATAAATTACATAATTTATGCTACATTTTTATGTCATTATAGCAAAATGGATGTTAAATTAGGACAACATAAATAATTATGATGTATATAGTAAACAGTGCTCATACATTGATAGTGAATAACGATGTACTGGTAATGAGTGATTACTTTTAATTTTTAGTACATTGAAATGTTTAACTGCGTGCGTAGTATGTACTATATGCATTAGAGTTAAAACTATAAACATAATTATTAAAAAGATCCTGGTCTCAAAATAATAATGATAATAAATAAATAAACGCACAACGATAAACCATGAGACTTAACTTACAAACAGTATTATGTATCTTTTTTTTTTTTTTTTTTTTTTTTTTTTTTAGTTACTACAATTTCTATATTAGATCTCGAATCCATGACGTCATGAATTCTTAAAGTTACCTACTATACAGTTTTTTTTAACCCCAGTTTGTGAGGGCACAGAGGGGTTGAGGGAGTCCAAATCTCATGAATTTTACGTTTTTCATTTAATTTTTTTTAGGCTAGTATCCTTTTAAAACGTCATCTCAAGTGAGGCATACCATACCAAATATTTGTAACATTTCATTTCCTTTGCTTTAATGCTTCCTTCCCTCTTTGCTTGACTCCATCAATCATCATCGCATTAAATCGAAACCACTATCAGACTAGTAGTACCCCACATATGCTCACAAGAGCGTGGACATTTAAAAAAAAAATCCAAAACTTAAACCCTTTTGTCCCAATTAACTTATCCTATTAACCAATTATATAAAACAAAAGCAAAAATGCAAAGTGAATGTGGTGATATGAGCTGAATTTAATCTCCACAGCCAAATTATATAGGCTATAAATTAGCCTAGTACAACCAAACTAAGAGACAATGTGTAGCGAGTACTAAAGTTTTTCACGACCATAGTCTCTGCTAATTTGTTTTCTCCGTGTCAGGTAGTATACAGTTTTTTTTTTTTTTTTTTTTTTTTTTTGATCATAGTGTCTGTCTATACATAATATAAATTTCAACATTGAACTCTGAATGCACTTGGATTGCAATACATAATAATGAGATGCACCACGCGAGTGATTTATTATGTGAAAACACTTCTTCTCTTTGCCATCTAGGTTACAAAGTTTATGTGAGTAAAATTTTTAATTGCTCTTTATATGATTTAAATTAAATATCGCATCATTCATTTATAAAACGTTTTAAGTACGAGGCTATAATGAAAAAGAAAAAAAATTCTTTAAGGGGAATTATATTTTACAATAAAAATATTTTTCGTAGTTGATCTTGACATTTCAACTTTCGTTTTCAAGGGATAATTATAATGAAATTTTTTTTAGCTTTGTGTCAAGAAAATATTAAAAATGGGAGAGAGAGAGAGAGAGAGAGAGAGAGAGAGAGAGAGAGAGAGAGAGAGAGAGAGAGAGAGAGAGAGAGAGAGAGAGAGAGAGAGAGAGAGAGAGAGAGAGAGAGAGAGAGAGAGAGAGACAGACAGACGTGTTGTACAAATGAATGAATATTTTTAATGAACAAGCTTTTTTTTAATTACTTTTACGTTTCTTAGATACTAAAATAGAATTAAAAAGAAACTTGCTCTTTCAGCGTGTTTTTTTTTATTGAATTTGATATACTAACAACATTTTTTTTCCCTATCTCATTTGTACTCTCTTTTTCTATAATTTTATATCCTCAAAGAGACTAGATACTTAAAAATTTGTAAGATCATTGTTGTAATACTGCTAATGTTTATATTAATTTTAAAGTTATCATTACAAAAGTAGAAGTCTCAAAAAGAGGCTACTTCCGGTAGGCTGTATGTGTGCACATATTTTAAAGTACTTATAAAAATTACTAGAAATATCAGGAAGCGAAAGCAATTGAAAATTGCGTTCAAATAATATGCTATACGGTTTCTTATTAATAATAATGAAGTTCATATAATATCACCTTTTTTTTGTCGTATTATATTTTTTTTTAAATAAAGTATCATTCAATTTACATTATTATAAGGAGGGAAGATATCTTAAAGAGATCCTAGGCTTAAAACATTGAATAAAAAACGTAAAATTTGATCAATGAGACATGGGACGTACATACCTTAACCCTTGTGTGCCCTAAAAAAAAAGTAAAGCATGCAACTTTTTGAATTCATGGCGTCACGAAATCCGAGTCTACAATAGAAATTGTAAAACGGCTTGCCTACTTTACAAGTTTTGTCCTTAGTTTGTAAAGCTATACAGAAACGTCTGTTTCCATTGATTGTATGGAAAAGTCCTTACTTGTCGATAAGACAATGTCTTGACTGGGACTATGGATTGGTTTAGCACGATCACACAATATGGCAATATGGCAATATGGCAATATGGCAATATGGCAATATGGCAAGGCAAGGCAATTGAAGGGACATATATTTGTTTATAATAGTCCTATTTTAAGATTTAATGGGAAAAATTCTTGAGCCCAGGAGCTCTTTTAAATTTTAAATCACACTAATATCGAAAATTTTAAACTTTTATTATTTATTATGATTATTATAGACCTATATAACAAATGCATAATAATATATCAAATATACCCATTAATAATAATAATAAAATCATGTTATATTTTGAATGGATAAAAGTCATTTCAATGTCAAATAAAAAGAGAAAAATAAGTCGCCATTAATCAAATAAATAAACGTACATACGTATAACAAGTGAAGGTTTCATTACTTTAGACTTGTCTCATACATTAAATATTTCATGTATTTTTATATGCAAATAAAACGCCAAATCATTCGTTTATTTATAAAGTTCAAATATTAATATTATTAAATATGATTTTATTCTTTATTAGCAAAATATTTGTTTAATAATTATAATATTTTAGAAGATTATTAATGCTCATTTTATATAAAATTTAAATTGATTTATAGGCTTTGTGTATTTATAGAAATATCATAATTTCAGGAAGTATTGAAAGACAAGTTTTAGAATTTGTTCGTATATTTTAAGAAATTGTAATGAGACAATGTTTAAATTTATCTTATTACGCGGGAGCTTCTTCAATTTTAAGTAAGATTTTGTCATCGTGTTATTAATTAATGTTGGAATTAATTAATATGATGACGCTTTATCAAAACATTAATTTTAAACTTTTGTAAATATATGAAATATTAATTAATAATTATTTTTATAATGAAGTGTAACTACAATTATTTTATTTTTACTTGTTACCCCATTGCATCCGTGTTTTATTTTTTACTACGTTATAATCAATTTGCAATCCCCGTTGATGAAATCATCCGAGAGAGAGAGAGAGAGAGAGAGAGAGAGAGAGAGAGAGAGAGAGAGAGAGAGAAAATTGGAACCAAATACTTGACGCCTGCGGACAAGGCAATCTCGATAAGGCTCGAGTATTTTTATTTTTCTCATTTTCATATAATATGTTGTAGCCCTATAGTTCATTTCGTACACTAGTCAAAATTTAATAAATAATTTTTTTCCTCAATAGAATTTCAAAATTCAATTGTCGTATTTCTGTGCGTATTTCTCTCATTTTAGCATACTGAGTGAAGAGATAAAGATGTCCTGCATACTTATACAAAAATCTTGACAGCACACACGGAAAGATGAGACTGAGGTGACTTAACAATGTTACAGCTTTGTTACTTTTCACCAATAAAAATATTATAATATAAAAAACTCCGCTGCAAGTTATACTCTATAACATAGTGAAGTAGCAACGTCCATCGACAAAATATTAAGTGCTGTTGAAGCTCAGTACTTACAGAGCGCAATTCGATTGTGCACGTTCGTTTTTACCGTATACAGAAATGATAGAAAACATTTTAATGTTATTATGCGTAAATTTTTTTGATTATACATAGATTTCATTGAAAAATGAAAATCTTACATCAAATATAGGAATTTTATAAAAATCGAGGACGTTGCAATTTTTCCTTGTTTTTGAAGGAGAAATTCGTCCTGACGATGCCAAACTTTGAATTTTGCCGTTTAACATCTTTTAAATCTCATATTGGAGTATCCTCTTTTTTATTTTATTTTTTACATTGTAAGTGGCTTAATTGCATGGTTTTGACTTGAAAACTGACGATAGAAATAAACAAAAAAAAAATCCCTACATATATATTTAATGATGTACTTTACTCATATATGTTACTTATATTAAATTTTTTTTTTTTTTTTTGAAACCTAAAGTATTTGACATAAAAATGAATAATATACTTTACTTATAACAACTACCTTACATCACAAACAATGTAAATGTTATTGTGCCAATGCCAGTACTAATATTACACGTTGGCCTACTTTCAAAATAAAATATATAGATCATCACAATTACTTATTATACAAGTATATAAAATATTGAAAATTTATATAATGACCGAATCTTAATAATATTTAATATAATAAAATAAGATTGTCATCCAACCTTCAATTATTGAATCAATAGCAGAATCTCTTTCATAACCATTTCTTATTATAAAATTATGAAATTAAAAGAAAAAAAACTTGATCTCCTTTTGCTAATATCCTGCATTAAAATTTATAGATAAAATATGTTATTGAAGGCTGTATCATGTATGAATAGGAAAATTCCTCTATACGGTAGGAAAAATAATCTGGAAAAATCAAAATCATGAATGAATCAATGAATCAATGAATAAATAAATAAATAAATAAATAAATAAATAAATAAATAAATAAATAAATAAATAAATAAATAAATAAGTAAGTAAGTAAGTAAGTAAGTAAGTAAGTAAGTAAGTAAGTAAGTAAGTAAGTAAGTAAGTAAGTAAGTAAGTAAGTAAGTAAGTAAGTAAGTAAGTAAGTAAGTAAGTAAGTAAGTAAGTAAGTAAGTAAGTAAGTAAGTAAGTAAGTAAGTAAATAAATAAATAAATAAATAAATAAATAAAATATATTTATAAGTAATGTTATTTTATTTCCGCGTGGTGAAAGCTAAATGATCGTTCATTCATTGAACAAAATGGGTTTCAGATGCATTTTTGCAATATAAAAAATTGCAACTACACAGTTTCGCAATTTTTATACGTAGAAATAGATCAGTATTACGTATATGTGAACAGGTTCGATGACCTTCCTTACTGCAATATTTGCCCACTTCATTTTATATATAAATTTTACAATAATTTTAATGATATTAATTAGGTCACATCACAAGATAATTTGTAATTGCATTTTTTAATTGAGCTTAATTGTTTAAGCAACTAAATTGATTTTTTTGGTTCTTCAGATTTTTGTTAACACTTTTAATTATTTTAAATATATTTTTAAAAATGGATAGTTTGCACATATTTAGAATACTCTATGATCCCATTGAAATATTATTGAATTATTTTCACTGACTATACATATAGGGTGTATGCATTTCATATAAAAGTCAACGCCATGTTGGATCATTAAATAACATGGTCTGATGTGGAAAAATAAAACATTTTGCAATTTACAAATACTTAGCTATATTTTTGATAGCATTGATGCTGTTAACAGGTTGAATTAGCTTTTCAAGTATGCAAGAAAAATAATACTTATATATACACAAAAATTAGCTAGTTTTCCAAAGAAAATAGCCCATAAAACCGCGTTTGTCCTATGCTGAGTAATGTTATTCAGCGCTCCAGAATGGCGTCGAAGCGTATTCAGTATGACATCATGCGGATACACCCTTATGTTATTAGTATTAGTAAGTGATTTTTGTTACCTCCATTTGAAACTTAAAAAAATCAATACAAATACATCAAAAAATATATAAAAAATCAAAGAAATTCATGAAACATCAGATTTTTTTGTACTTGAACTAAGTTAAAAATATTGAACGAAATATGAAATCCCGAACCCGTCAAAATTTTTATTGTTAAAATAATAAAACAAGATTTCAATGACTCATATTACGAATTTGCGAAGTAATATTTACGATTGTTTGTACTATAGCTATTTAATTTATGTATTACAATATAGTTAATATTAATGAATACTATACTTATTTCCTTAAATAATAAATGTAAAATAACAAAATACAAACTTTTACTTTTCACGTTTAGTTATAGAATAAAATATTATACAGTATTAACTCTCTATTTAAACAAATGAAAAAATATAAAACAAATATAAATCAACTGGGTTCAATCAGGAAGTAATTAAGTATTGTAATTTAAGCAAATTTAGTTCAATTATTGTAATTTTGGATTTCCTTATTGCAAATTGATTCAGTAACATTTAAACAAGATATTTACATAACGTACAAAAAAAAAGTAATCAAAGAATCTAATTTGTTGTAAATAAGAGACTAAAAAAACATGCTTCATTTTGTTTAACATTTTAACGTGCATGAGAATGTCGATAACACTTTATGTACTTAAAACATTAAAAATATTATAAAATTAGAATTTTTTAATCTTTAAAATCCAATGAGGAAGACTTAAGAAAAAAAGCAATTTTACTTCATATTCTTAAAGAAGATATCACCCTGAATCAATTGATAGGAAAATTTCTAATTTTTGAGTTCATTAAGAATTTTTAATTAATTTTTGAAAATCGAAAAATGACGTCACAGGCAAAAACTTATGCGTGGGTATAGAAAAAAAGGATCCAGCCATGGTGTTATTTGTGACTTTCAAATATTAATTAAAAATGCTTAATGAACTCAAAAATTAGAAATTTGCATATCTATCGATTTAGGACGATGTCATCTTTTAGAATATGCATTCAAATTACCCCCAAGATATTTTAGACCTTTCTCATTGTTACATATATACATAACAAAAATAATTTTGCTAGATCTGCAATAAATATATTATATAAAAAAATCCATTTGAACAATCAAATAATGTTATCTGGACGAGGAAAATGAGCAATAAGATTATTTTATAACATTTTAAGCTAATTTAGAATTACTTTCAATTGTGTTTTATGTTACTTATTATTATTTAAAAATGAGTTTTGAAAAAGAGTATTTCATTATTAAATTATACAACTAGTAAAATAATAGCTAATATTTATTTTACCATAAATTTCCATTCTACACACAGTAAGACGAACTTACATAATTTATGCTGCATTATGTTATACAGCAGAAATGTTAATAAATTGTTACTGAATAAATAATTAAGCTGTGCTAAAATTAATCTATTTGACAGTATGCAGTATAGCATAAATTATGCTGCAATATATAAATGTTACGGAAAATGAGAGAGCATAGTTATATTTTTGTCCATGTAAGTTCTTCGTATTGTTCTCTCTCTCTCTCTCTCTCTCTCTCTCTCTCTCTCTCTCTCTCTCTCTCTCTCTCTCTCTCTCTCTCTCTCTCTCTCTCTCTCTCTCTCTCCTTGAAATAAATAAATTCTCTCAATAAAAAACAAAGACAGAAATGAATTTCATTATGGTTCAAATTTTATGATATAGTCTGTACTAAAAATATATATATAAAAAAACTGAACTGTATATTTTCATCTTCTATGTTTTGTATCATTAAAATCAAAATCTAGTTGAATCCAGATATTTCTTGATATTTTAAATGTATTTTTATATTTATGTCTATAGGTATCTTAATTTAACTTATAATAATACCATTACAAAAAAATTGTTTACATTTTCTTATACTGATAATAATAGAATTTGAAAAATATATCGATCACTCACCTTATGTTAAATTATCAAGTAAGTATTATTTGAATCTCATCTAAAAATAGTCACTTTTGCTTGTCCAGTATACATACAGTGTAAATACTTAAAATGAGCTACTGTGGTGATCATAATTAAGTTATAATGCTCTTCCAATTGTACTTTTTGAAGCAGAAGGAAAACAATTGAACACGTAAAAAAGTATTATTTATGCTGCATTAAATAATTAATATATATCCTAGAGCACAAATATGTTACTATTTTGGAATAGCATAAGTCATTATGCTGAATATCTTGACTAGTATGCTATCCCTATACAAAATAGAATAAAATTTGTTGTTTTGATCCAGCATTATTATTACGTATTTATTTTTTGTCTATGAATAGAAATAAGAATTTACTTATTTTGTAAAAGAAAAGAAAGAATTAGGGAGCGGGGACTTTTTTCTCACTTATATTATTTCTATTTCGTAATAATTTATGCTAAACATAGCATAAATGTTGCTAATTGAGAATTAAAAAATTATGATATACATAATTATGTTATGCTGTTTAGCATAACTAAATCTATTATTATTGCGCAAATTATATTTTTATGATATCGGGATAGCATATAGTTATTGTTATTAATTATTATACTTTCTATATCGAAGTTCGATTTTTTTTTAAATTCCAAATTACATGGTCATTGCAAATATTTTTGAATACAGTTGAAAGACAGTATTTTCCAAGATATATATATATATATTATATATAAAAGACCTGCATTATTTATTATTATATTTTATAAAATATACCTCTGATCATCAGTGTTCGATCAGAGTCTGATGACATTTTTAATTTAATTAAATTTGCAACAAAATAGCAAAATTAAAATCTATTTAAAAAAAAAGACTCACGTAGTTCTTTAGTACAAATTTTGCAAACTATGATTCTTTCTAATATACACTTTAACCTTAATAATAAAAAAAGACATATATATAATTAGAATTATTAAAAACTAAAGATAGTCAATTTTTTATAATAATAAAAGTAAAGTTGATATATATATATAAATTAAATTACACAATGAGTAACGGGAGGGTTATATAAGTTGTGGATGACCTTGATATGCAACACAAAGGTCAAGTAGTGACCACGGAAAAAAAACTATATATATATATATATATATATATATATATATATATATATATATATATATATATATATATTATATATATATATATATATATATATATATATATATATATATATATATATATATATATATATATATATAATAAACACATTTGCAAATCTGAACTGATATATTTTACCTTTAAAAAAAATGACATTGACCTGTATGTAAAAATATACGTGATTTTCTAGGTCCCCTTTTTTTCTCTCTCTCTTTCTCTCTGTCGCTCTCTCATAATTTAAACTTCCTGATTTAAATTTTGGAACTAGACTTTATGTCTCCTGCTTTTAATCTTTATTTATTTTATTCATAAGTACAAAAAAAAAAAAAAAAAACTTGAACTTTTAGCTATGGGAAAACCTATACTATGCTGTCTTATTTTTTTTTTATTGAAAGTTATATAGCAATAAAATTAATTTTTATACTAGTAGATAAAATAGTTTATTTTTTTCATATATTTTATTGGTTTCTCACGTCAATTATATTATTAATTTATCTGATTAAGGTGTTAAATATTTATAAAACAACCATTTCATGGACGTTTTTTTAATGCTATAATATATTAAAACGTCTAACCCCTTTAAGTTGAAACTATTGCCTTATTTTATATATTTGTTTTAACATTTTTGTAACACTTTTTAATTTTATACAGAGGAAATTAAAGATTTAAATTTTTAATAGTAATAGAAGTTTTGAATTTACTTATTCATTTACAAGAGATTGTTAAACCATCTTATGAATTATGAATCAACATGGATTATTTACAAAAAATTATTTTATAAGTAAAAAAAAAAAAAAAAAAAAAAAAAAATTAACATTATGAAATTTGTGTTTATACTAATTTAAATATTGTAATTGACTGTACTGTTAAACAGTTGGGTTAAATTGAGAGGTTCTGTAGCCTGATTTCGCCTAATAAAAGCTGTTAATTATTATTAGGTTATTGTTAGGTCTTTATATATGCTATATGAATATACGGTCAAATATACGTAAAATAGTTATGCAATATAGCTCAATGCAGCAACATTTATGCATAACAACATAATTTATGTTATATATTGTATGGCAATCATACTACGTATCATAATAGTTAAGACGTTCAACATAATTACTCCAAAATAGTGACATTCTTGCTATACAATATAGTAATTATTTAATGCAGCATGAAATAAGTAAAATATTTTTTCTGTTTGATATAAACGCACCATAGATTAGATGTTTATCTGTGAATTTATTTATCTATTGATTTATTATAAAATCAATCAGTGAATTAATATCATATCAATTTTTTAATCGAATGGCAAAAAAAAAAAAAAAAAAACTATTACTTGTCAGTAACTAGTTTAATTATATTATTAATTGAATTTTGCTGGTAGTATGTATACATAAAGTAAATTGGCGTGTATAATTATACTGCACTGTGTTCTTGGAAATATTAGTGCCTAAAGCTTAAACTTTACAATAAATTATATTTGTTTGATAGAATCAGGTGTATATATATTTATAATTAACACAAGAGGGTAATTGGTAACTATACATCATCATAATATATTGTGCAGAAAATATATAACTTTTTATTTAATAAAATAATTATACTTTTGTGAACAATTATTATAACAGTATTTTTTTTTTATTTATTTTTTTTTTTTAGTATATCAACCGAAATTTATTATGTTATTTTTAGAATAATTGTCATATTCATAAGTAGGTAACGAAATGCTGTATAATCACCAAACATGTATTTTTTAAGCTTCTGAAATTTACTTTGATTTATGGGCTACTGACTACTGAAGAGAGAGAGAGAGAGAGAGAGAGAGAGAGAGAGAGAGAGAGAGAGAGAGATTTAGTACCTTACAAGTTAGGACTTAGGTACTACTTACCTGGATCTAGTTTTCAATACTTATTCATGTTGATAGAAAACAAAATCTGCAAAACAAAATATAAATAATATGATCCTGACATTTTTATAGTGTAAATTTTTTATGCATGAGATCTTGGTAAATGTTTGTAAGTAATAAAGAATTCAGTTACAAAATGAAAATTCTAGACGTTTTTTTTTATAATGTTTTCTCGTCAACATATTTAAGTTTATGAAAGGTTTCAGATGAACAGGATAATATGGATATAAATTTAAATAATGTATGAATAGCACCTAAATATACCCCAAAATAACACATAAATCACTGCCAAATAAAAATTGACAATATTTCCGTTACCTCCAATAAATACGTCCTATAAATAAAGCGTAAATAAATATACGTAATATCCAAATATTCTCTGAATATTTTACTCCATTGCTTCTCTCTGCATGCTAGGGGAAAACAATCAGCCGATTGCAACATAGTTTTAGCAAAATAGCATAATATATTGCAATTTAAAACAAATATATGTATATATACTGTATATAGTATTTTAATTTATCCTGTTAAAAAAAAGAGTAACATTTTTGCTATGTAACTTAAATGCAGCATAAATTATGTAATTTCTTTTCTCTCTCTCTCTCTCTCTCTCTCTCTCTCTCTCTCTCTCTCTCTCTCTCTCTCTATATATATATATATATATATATATATATATATATATATATATATATATATATATATATATATATATATATATATATATAAATAATGCCGTGATAGAGTAATCTATGTCGTAATTCTAATATACATGGTAAGAAAAATTGTTCTAAAACAAATCTTTTAATATATACTTACATTTTCCTATAAAAAACAAACTATTGTATAATGCAAGTTTAATTATAAGATCAAAAACATATGACATAATAATAATAATGTACATTGAGTGTACTCTACTCATGCTATATGCTATAGTGAAGTGTAATTATGTATTCAACAATGTGTCATGACGTCATCAACAAAGTCCGGGTTTGTTGCATGAAATTATAATTACAAATACATACATACATATATTTATATATATATATATATATATATATATATATATATATATATATATATATATATATATATATATATATATATATATATATATATATATATATATATATATATATATATATATATATATATATATATATATATGCAGATTACATCAAACGTGATATTATACCTTGACTTACTATTTTAAATAATCGGGAATAAATTCTAAATTACTGGAATTAAAAAAATATATATTAATAAAAAAAAATTATAATACTACTATTTGCAATATAAAGTTTTCCTTACTGCAATCTTGATCAAATTCAATTTCCATTAAGAAAAGTATTGAGTAAACAACCTGATCAACAAGTTTGCAATGGATTAAAACTTTTTTCTTAGTACAAATCTCAGTATTATATAATATTCTTCATTTTCCTTATTTATAATCATAATCATTTTACTATTTTCATTTACGTTAATTTTAAGTGATGAAGTCTCGTATCATATGGTCATGATACCTCCCACTCATAATATAGGAAATTTGACCATTTTTAATCAATTTTTTAATCAACAATCACCTAATATTCGAATATTTAGATTTCAAAAGTACCACTGAAAAAAAAAATCACTGTTTTGATTAGAGGATCGACATTACTGACCTCTTAGTTAATTATATAAAATAAGAAAATTGTCAATCAAGTACTTTTAGGGTGACAAAAAATTGACAGTAATTTGTAGATTTTTTTAAAAACATTATTGAAGTTATATGACGCCTAAACAGCTAGCCTACTTGGTTTTCCAACTTTCTTTTGGGTAATTTTTTAGAATATTTTTCCTATACTATTAAAGAAACGAGGGAAGATGTAAAACAACATAGCAAATTAATATTTCAAATTTTGTAAACAAGAGAAACAAAAATGAAAGTAGTCTATATATATTCTAAGTATATAAAAATAATCATATATATACATTTATGTAATTACATTTTTAACGAGGCTAATGATAGAAATATTATACATTTTTTTCTTGTATTTACAAATAATTAAAATATTTAATTATATTAGTCTGGCGCCGGCTTGCGGAAAATAATTAAATAAAATTTGAAATATTTTTCATGACATTTACATTATATCCGTGAAGTATTATAGAGATTTAGAGCGAGCTTTTGGAAAGGATGCAAAACAAAAGAGATGCTTTGCTAAAAAAAAAAAAAAAAAAAAAAAAAAAAAAACTAATAATATAAAAATAAAATAGATAACATAATAAGATGACTGAGATGAGACCATAATACACATAAACAAAGTGTAAATTAGGCAATATTTAAAGTGTTGTGATGTTATAAGAACGTGATATAGAAATTGTCACTCGGATATATACCTACTACAGTATACAAGCACAAGCTTTTCATACCACACTTTGTGGAACTTAAAGTATAGGGTTCAGGAATGCAATGTGGTTTCATCTGTAGATTTAAGCTTGCGCTTCGACACCTTAAATGAGCAGAAAATTGCATTGATATAAAAATAGGATTTTATCTTTATGTCAACCAATAAAATTTATTAGCTATACAATAGCTAATAAATAGCAATTCAATAGCTATACTGTTGATATAAATAATGAATTACTAAATAAGTTAAATAATAAATAATTAGCTGTATGCTTACAAACAGGAAGACAATTAATTTAATTTCTCTATGAAAATGGCCAAAAAAAAAACGATGTTTGTCCTATGCTGGGCAATGTATCTATGTGCTCAAGCATAGTGGTAGAGCGCAATTTCATATGCAACCCACCGCGTATATGCATATGATATTGTGTACCGTCTTATCATTTTTTTTCTGATAATAAGAAATTTTGTTTTGAATATGAGCCGGATAAGAGTATATTATAGTTAAATATTCTCTCTCTCTTTTTTTCATGCATATACAAGTAAAAATTTAATAAAATAATAATAAAAATAATTTAATTAAGTTTCACAATATTTGCCTTTTTGTAACATATTTACTTTAATAACATATTCAAAATACTTTTATAATAATTCTATTTTCTTAACAAGTTAAATAAAAACTGCATACATTATTATTATTTTAATTATACTTCCAGAACAACAATTTTCCTCATTGAAAAAGTAATCATTGCCGTTAGGTAAAAATCATTTTTTTTTTTGCGTATATATTTCTGCACAAACATATCATAAAAAATGTAAATTTTCCAACTAAGAAAATGCACTCAAAGTTAATTATTTTATGGCATAATTATCAATATAATTGGTGCAATAGTTTTTATATATGATTTCTGTCTTGAATCTGGAAAAAAAAATCTGGTTTGAATTATTTTGTGGTTGGAAAACTTCACTTTTTTTGTAGAAACAGAAAGTTTTATTCGCAAAGATTTTATTTAACGTTATTCTGTGAATACCGCATACAAATTTTCTTTTCTATAATTTTTTTTATTTTTATAAAGATTCTATTCATACTCGTAACTTCTCGTAAGTAAAAGCACACAATAGGGTGGTTGGACAACATACGTGAGCACTAAATATCATTGCATAATATAGGAAAATTATACATTTTGACAGTTTAAAACTACTTAGTTATATTTTTGACAGCACTGATGTTTTTAACAGGAATTAGGTTTTCAAATGTGCGAGAAAAACAATAATTTAAAAATTAGTTTTCCAAAGAAAATAGCTCAAATATTTTTAAAAGATTTTTCTAAGCTGAGTAATGTTATTCATTGCTCCAGTATAGCGTCGAAGTGCATTAAATATGATGTGCATAGACCCTATACAAGATCATAATTATATATTGTTATTAAATGAAGGGTTGTATTCAGATGGCTTGTATGTCAAAATTTAAAAGAAAACATCGAAACTTCATGATGACATTTGAAAGTTAATAGTAACAGCTACCTATGATAAAATTTTCAGATCCGTTGACTATCAGATAAGAGAGAAAATAATTAATGAAATTAACATGGGCTCTTATGAGACTACACTTGAAAAAATCATAATTTAAAATCTAGTTTTTTTTTTTTTTTTTTTTTTTTTTGAAGATACTATATCCTAATGTATCACGGTGCAAAATTTAAGATTTTTCTTTCTTTGCAACTTTTTAAAGAGCGAAGTTATGACTAAACAACAAGTTTCACCCACTATTACACCTAGCCCCTTTCCCCTATTATTGTTTTTATAGGTCCTTCTAGGTCCCCGTATTCTATAGCACTCTTTGGCAGTGATTAGCCCATAGAATGTATATCAGTATCACAGAGATAGCTCCACTGGATAGCTCTAAAATTAATTCCAACGTATTAGATTTTTCTCCCTGTTTCTCACAGAACTAAAAACGCAATTTCAAATGAACAATTAAAATAATAATAAAACAATTAAAAGTAAAATAACTTATATAATTTCATATAATAATACATTTTACCATAAAAAAACTTTTTTTACAAGTTTTTTTTACGCTAAAAAAATTGCAAAAAAAAATTGAAGTTGAGAGTCACGATTATTCTGATGTCAATAAAAACTGTGATTAAAAATTACGTGATTTTCTCATAAAAATTTATAATAATAATAATTAAAATAAGAAAAATACATGGATGTGTATGTATACACATATAGGTAATACTGGATTTATTAGTATAATATAAACTATATAAAAAAAAGTCGATCAAGCTTGCTTAACAGGTGGAGATCGTATTGTAAAAGCCTTGAAGCTAAACATTTTTGCCCTTGGATAATATATTATTATAATACTGTACAAATAAAAATATATTTACTTTTTTTTTCCAAAAAAATATCGTGCAAAAAGCTCTATTTTTTTTTTTTTTTTTTTCATGGAAATTGAATTAACTTATCACGAGCTGCAAACATTAGTGATAATTTTTTTTAGTGATTTTACGTGTGTTTTTTTGCAAGGTAAAATTTTAAATTATGCGTGGTCAAAATAAAAGTAAATTTTACTCATAAACTTCAAAATTAATAGTCATATACACACGTGAAAACTGAGAAATATTTATCTTTAATTTCTTTTTCCTAATTTCAAAGTTTGCATGTTATTACTGCGTTATATAACTGAAAAAATAAAATTAACTTAAAAAAAAGTTTTTTTTTTTTTTTTGCAGTGCTACGTTAGAACTCTATATTTAAAATATTCCGCATATTGAAGATATTCCGCATATATATTTCCATATGTATGTATATTTCCGTATATTTAAAATAACCATACATATGCAAAAAATTAGATTATAAATATTTAAATCTCCCATAAAGCCCCATAGCAACTTAAACAAAATTAGCTACTCATTTATCTGTACGTCGCGAGTCCTTAAAATTTAATCATAGTTGTTACTATTGAATTTTAAATCATATATGATACATTATAGTTGTGATAATATGAAAAAAAAAATCCATTAATTTGTAAATATTTGAATGGATTTATAGATTTAAAGTTTTAGAATTAATTTTAGAAATTGACAAGAGAAAAAATATTATGCTGAGAGCTACCTATGTCTAAATAAATAAAATAAAATATTTGGGAATCAACTTTTATATTTCAGAATTACCACTTTCTTTAAAGCTTGAAAAAAAAATCACTCTTCTACTAACTTGCTATTATTAAGTTTTTATTTACTTGTTAAAAATTGTATACAAATTCTTAAACTGTAATCATCAAAAAACAATTTATAACTCATATCTCCTTGAATAAATCAAAATATTTTTAAAGCACACTGACACTTGATTTTTTTAAATGAAATAATTTGTCACGATACAAATTCATCCTTGGATATAAGAAGGTAATTAATACTAAACTCATGTAATTATAGGATGTGAGAAAAATATATTTATATACTATTTGTCTTTTAAATAATAATGTTTAGCAATATGTGTACATGTGTCTTAATTAATTAATCTTAACATCACGTTTTTTGTTGTTACTTTAATATCAAGGTTAATATATTGTTATTTTTATTGATTACCTTTTTTTTAATATTATGCCACGCGTATAGTATTTTTACTTCAAATTACCCAAGGTTTATTATTTTTACTTGTATTTTTTTTTTTTTTTTTTTTTGAGAAAATTGATCGTCACTTTTGTTTACGTTTATCATATTATACTGTTGATATTTTTCTATACTAACTCATTCGATCTTTTTGCGTTAAGATGAAGCTTCTTACAAATTTCAAAAGAATGAACGATCTACACTTTACAAGTCACTGCTACCTGGAGCTTCTGCTTGTAAAACAGGTGTGGAATTACCAGGTAGCTGCAAATTTGTAAGGTGTAGATCGGTCATTCTTCGGAAATTTGTAAAGTGTAGAAGCTTCATTTTAACGCGAGAAGAATGCGAAATTTTTGACCGAGCTGGTATGGCCGAGTGGTGAAGGCAGCTGACTCGCAACTCTGTACTCCTCACCGAGTATAGGTTCGAGCCACTGCTGGGTGCGTACGTGAAGTGTGAGAGCACAACACGTTGCACGATGCATGTTTACATGCATTCCATGACGACGCACAGTATTCGGGAGGTGCATGATTGATGTGATTGCACCGACCAGCCTGCCTAGATGTTTCCACGGTTTCTCTAGGCTGTCATGGCGAATGCCGGGCTGTGTACTTAGGCCGTGGCCGGCCCGTGTGTGCTTTTCCATTAATTGGAAAGTCCTTACCTGTCGATAAGACAATGTCTTGACGGGACTGGGATTGGTGTAGCACGATAACACAAATATGCAAAAAAAAATTTTTTTTAATTTATCTCTCTGTATAGCTGAAAATTTTATACTTTATAACAGCTTTTAATATTTGCTTCAATTTTAGGAATGTATTGCATTTGTAATAATTGTTGATTGTTGCATATATAAGGGCTGAAAATGAGGTACGAATGATTTAACTCAAACTTGTAATTTTTTTTTCTTTTTTAAAGTAAAAGATGGGTTGCCATGCAAAAATTTAAAGTATGAATTTTTAAAATTCACGTTAATTTCAATATTTTTGTTTCTCATATCCTTATCTGATTTCATTCTTCATACACAATTTTCATCGTTTTTAGCTGTTCAATTCAGTCACTTAAAAAATTTAATACAAAAAAAGGTTTAACTTTAAGATATGCAAGGTATCTGAATTCAACACCCATAACAAGAATTCTAGATTGTAAAAATTCTGAATGACCACAAAAAATTGGTAACATTTCATGATATTTTCTTTCAATATTTTCAGTTATTAATTATTTGATTAATAAGTGATCATGAATAACTCATACGTTTGGCAAAAGGAAAATATGCGCACTAATATTTTTCTGTTTTATATCCAAAATCTGTTTGGATCTGTTTGATTCCATGCGGGTGGAAAAAAGGAAAACAATGGGAATCGATGAAAAAAAAAACACAAACTTCTAAAAATTACTCGTAACTCACCTTTGAATTTACGTAAAAAAACATCAATCAATCTAATTATTACAAAATTCCTATAATATGACTAAGAAATAATATTCATATTGCAATAATTTTTTTTTTTTTTACATATAAAAGTTGGTAATTTATTGAAGGCCAATAAACTTTCATTGTTTATATTGTAATAAAAGTATAAAATATCTTACAATAATTCATTAAAAAAGCAGTATTAACCTATAAATATGTAATAAAAACCGGTAGATGCATGGTGTGTATAAAAATAGAATTATAATAATAAAAAAATATATATATAAAAAATCGTTTCTATTAAAAGATGCAGTTTGCAGTTAAAATAAAAGAACCGGTTACAGAAACAACGGTAACATATGTGTAACATTTTTTTTAAAACTGAATTCTTCGTAGAATTTTAATTTTATTGTATTTGAAGAATATAAGTGTTTTTATGACATTTAAAGGACAATTTTTCAGGAAATGTGTCGCTATTTTATAAGTATAAGGAATTTTTCTTTTCGCGGTGATTTCTTTAATATTTATATATTATATATAATATAGACTTATTAGACTTGTAAAACATAAATATTTTTGTAATTTTAATTACACGGAAATAAAAAAATTCGTAATTTATGCTGAATTTATGTCCTTATAGCATAGCATAATAACATGTAACATAATATATTTATGCTTCGTAACATTAGATATTATGCAGTATATATATACCATAGAATATGCTATTTATGCTGCATTGAATTAATTGTACTGAAAATGAGCTAGCTTAATTATTATAGGTTGTCATTTTTATCCGTGTATATATTTGAATGATATACCCAACATTTTACGATATACTTTTTTATTATTAATATTTTCTTAATAATCAAAAGTCTTTTTAAGTTATTATTGAAACGTCAAAAAGTGAAGCTCTGACGTCATAAAGAGGAACTAAAATCAACGTTTACTTGCTTTTTGTGAGCTCCCGTCATTTTTTTGTTCTATGATTTTTATTTGCATAAAGTAAGACGCAATAATTAAAGTAAACAAATGGGGAATTAAGCTCCATTTTATGACGTCAGTAGTTAAATTTTTTATTTATGTATTTTTTAATTTTTTGAAAAAATTACCCTGTGTAAAATATTGACGTACATTTAAATATGAAGTAAGTCTAAATTACGAAACAATTTTCCCACTTCACTAATAGACATATTAAATAAAAATGTAGAATTATATATAGGGAAAAAAATACTATAAAAGGCAATAACAAGTAGCATTGCTATAGTATTTCTAGAAATTTTGATTTAGAAATTAAAATTGTATAATTATAAAGTTTGACTTTCTTTTATATATATATATATATATATATATATATATATATATATATATATATATATATATATATATATATATATATATATATCTTAAAATCTTCATGAACTTTTACTCCATTCATTCAGAAATGAAAATATTCTTAGGTATTTTTTCTTGATTGAACTGATTTAATGTCATCTAATTAATAAAATAAAAAAAAAGATGCACAGTTTGAAATTTATAAATATACTTACTAAAAAAACTTTTGCATCAAGTCTTTATTTCATTAAATTATTTAATTTGAATGCATTAAAAAATATAATATTAAGAAATTAGAATAACTATAAAAATATAACATATATAAATTAAAACACTTTGGAAATATTGTAGAGACACAGAGAGAGAGAGAGAGAGAGAGAGAGAGAGAGAGAGAGAGAGAGAGAGAGAGAGAGAGAGAGAGAGACTTATAAAATATTCTTTGGAGATATCAAATTTATTATTTTACTCTATATTAATGTATACATTATTGCATTGCCCACATAACAATTATGTATTCGAGGAATTATAGTTCCTAATTTCCTAGTTTCTATAGTTACATAATTTTTCTGTGGGCAAAAGGTATAATCTATTTTTAGGAGACAGAATATATTTATGAAACATTCACAATGATCTACGATTACTTTCATGTACAAATTAAAAGTGAAGAACAATAATTAATAATTAGTATTTTTAATTACCACTCGAGTATAGTACGTTTTCCGCCTTCCACTGTCTATGCCGAAGAATTGTCTCAAATGCAAGAGTTCAGTGTAAAACACATTAAACAATGCTTCTTATCGGCGATAAAAAAAAGTCTTTAAACACGTTAAAGTATGCCTAATATTCCACATTAAAAAAACATCCGGAATCGGTAAAGTACGTATTCTCAAAAATCAAAAAAAAAAAAAAAAAAAAAAAAAAAAAAAAAAAAAAAAAAAAAAGTGTTGCTCCACTGAAAGCCCTTGTCAACTTACTTTTTTATCATTTAAAATACTAGATTGATAATTACCATACCTTATTATACATGAATTAGTCAAGTTGATTTTGTATTTATTTTCATTTTGACGATTATTTCACGCATCTGACGTCACAATGTATTGATGGGGGCGTGATGGCGTGATAGCTTGTGTTTAATTGGTGCTACGTCACCGCCGATATCAAGCATTAAAAACAGTTCACTTTAAAATCTCATGATAACCAACATCTTAATGAAAAAACAATAAAACATAACTAATTAAAAAATAATAATAATTTAGGAAAATTGCAACTAATAATAACTATTAAACTATACACTCAGAAATCACATATCTAGTGACAAAATATTTATTGAACAATGTAGGAAAATATGTAACACCAACTCCTAGAACACGTTTGGTGCATTACCTGGATAACTGCTACACCTGTAGCTCTCAGTAACATGAAATTTACCTTTGTATTGCTTGGATATAAATTTAAAATTACATTGTCACTAGCTACGTATTTTTTCAGTATATATATACGATAATATATATTTTAAATCATATGTCATTAATATTAAATACTATATAGAAGGTATTTTGTTTAATTATATTAGATTTCTCTCTTCGATTGTTGTTCATTAAAAAAAAAAATAATAATTAATATTATATGAAATGCAAGATTATTTTCTATAAATACACATTGGGAATGAACTGGATATACAGCAAAAAAAAAAAAAAAAAAAAAAAAAACTTTCACTCAGAGCTTTTTTTTTTTTTTTTTTTTTTTTTTTTTGTAAACTTAAAAATGGAATCAATAATTTCTGCTTATTAAAGATGCAATCCAAGGAAAAGAAAATTAAAAATACACTGGAAAACTGTCAGTTCTTGTTTTTAAAAATTACAGTAAGTCGATGTTCATGTATTCACGATATAGAAAAAAAAAGTTGTAATCAAGAGGCTCATTCTGTATTCCATATCGAAGATATGGTTTGATTGGTAAACATAAAGCAACACTCATTTTGATACTTACAAAATTAATAATTCTAGAATATTATATTTTAAAATAAAAAATATCTATAACTCAACGCAATATACTTAATTTGCACAAAAAAAAAACTTAAAAATATTTGTATGAGTTTTAGTTTCTGACAAAGATTTTGAAATATGCATTTTTGGGCATTTTTTTACATTGGACAATTGAAAATACTAATATAAAAAAATGATGTAATAAGAGCAAGTTGAAAGAAAATTTCATGAAAAATCAAATTTAGATTTAAAGTAACATAAAATATGCATTCCAAGTATATTTTTCACGCCTTTATTTGTTATTTACATTGTTTATTTTTGTAATTTTGTAAAATGACTGAAATAGCCATGTATGTTTCTTAAATAAACTTATTATTATGATATACACAAACATTTATAAACAAAGATTATGAAATTTATTTTTTTCGTGTTGTTTGCAGTTTAATTAAAGAAACACTTTAAAAATAGCTTATACATTATTTTAACTACTCAAAATAACTTAAAAGTGATTATCTTAAATAAGTTTGGATTCGTAACTAAAGTAATGCATCATTTTTTAGAGTGATTATTAATTTTTAAGAAAGAAAATAACAAAATTTCCTTTCTTGTGACAGATTTGTGAATTTTATTACGAATTACAGTTATTTAATAAAAATAAAAATATTAATATCAGAAGGGTTTCTATAAATACAAATAGCGAAAAAAAAAAGTGTTTCATATAATTTTCACTTTCTCCATTAAAGAAAATATTAAACACGTCATATTTATAATTTGCCAGGATTTTTATTTGGGATGACTAGAATATTCTAAAATATCTGTACTGTCATATAATTCAAGTATTATTTGCAACCTTGGTGTATCATTTCTTTTATTACGTTTGGAAATAACGAGCATTGTAATTACTTTTTTTAAATACACAGTACAGTTATATAATTTTAAATTGTATTCAAAAGTTATACAGAGTTGCACTTTGTGACGAAAATAGTAAAATATTAAGTGAGAGAAGATACATAAACTAAAAATGTGGGAACAAATATATATATAAATATATATAAATATATATAAATATATATATATATATATATATATATATATATATATATATATATATATATATATATATATATATATATATATATATATATATATATATATATATATATACACACACTAAAAAGAAGCGTTGAAAAGCTTGTACACAGTTTTGCAATGCTTTAAGTATTGTAAAATCAACGCTTGTGACGTCACTAACGTTTTTATTGTTTAAATTTCAACGTTTAGTGACGTCATAACCGTTGATTCTACAATACTTAAAGCATTTCAAAACTGTGTACAAGCTTTTCAACGCTTGTTTTTTAGTGTGTAATAAGCAAAATTGTGTGTTCTTTTAGTATCATCTATGTATTCATAAGTAATCAGCAAAGAAAATATGTAAAATATAGAAAAGTTTAGCATCTTCTCTATGTACTGTATTGTTATATGAATCAATAATGAAATATAAACAAGTTAACCAAATATTATTTAACTTTATGACGCTTCTTATTTTTACTAATAATTGAAACGATATTGGACACCCTTGCATATCCTTGCGCTTTGTCACCATGCTTGTGGTGCCTAATGCATTGCCCGCAGCATAGGGGGAACGTCATTTTCCCTCGTTTGTTATAAAAATAAAAGTTGATTTTGACTGTTAGCATTTAACTCATATCTTTCTAGCAAATTAGGACCTAGAAATAAGGATTAGATTGGATGGTTTGAAGCTTTATTTACTATTAAATAAAAATTACGTTTTACCTAGTATGTATGCGGCGGCTATTTATGTAAGTAGGAACCGGTCTAAAGCTCTTTAGGGAAGAAGGCACTTTTACTTAACCTTACATTACCAATATAGCATTCAAAAAAGTTCCTTTGTCTAAAGCTATTAAAAGATTACTTTTTTTTTTACACACATTGACAAAGGTAAATTTATTTTGTGATTACATGTGTGTTTGAATCAATGTGTCATGGCGAGCAAAGTCTTGGATGAATAATATGTATATATATGAAAGAAGATATGGGTTTTTAGGTATTTGTTATGGATTTTCAAAAAAAAAAAAAAAAAAAAAAAAAAATAGTCGTTTTTCGTGCTGCAAACAATTGGAGTGTATTTCTATATTATCTTTCAGCAAACTCTGAGAGTTGCATAAAAATTGTAGGGTTAAATAAAAGCATTTCCTACCCAAAGGGTGCAGATATTTTGAGACAGTAAATAAGTAAATGCACAAACAAACAATAATATTAATAATTAAATAGACAAGAAACACTTTCACTATAGTAGTAGTTCTATAACAGTTTTAAAACCAAGAAATATAAATTTCTATTAATAATAATAAAAAATATAATATTCTTGTTTAGCTTCGTAAAGCATACTTATAGTGTTACATAACAAATTAATGATATAAACGTCCTTTTTTTTAATTACATATTTCTAACCTGACCTATCCTTATAACAAGATCTAAAAAAAAAAAAAAAGTTTATGTCCATGTCTAAGCTATCAAGGCTAGTGTTATTACAGTAAAATATTGTCATTTTAAAGAATTTTAATTCCTTTTAGTCATTACGATGCTTCATAATTATATTTTTTACATGATAGTTGCTAATTACTTATTAGTAGTTATGTTTAAAAGTTTTAAATTAGCTCAAATTATAATTATTCATTAACTAAATTTAATTAAAAAAATGTTTTGGGGACAAAATTTGGGAGGCATCAGGTATCTTCTATAAGGAAAGGGTAATTATTAAGGTGCAGCGGGAGATATTCATTTGTATCGCAATAGGAAAATAATAATAGATTTCATGCACTCAAAATGTATATATATTTTTACATAAAACTTGACCATATTTAAACTTTAATTATATATTATATTTATCTCTCTTGTTACAATGAATTCAAATTCAAACTCAAATTCAAACTCAAACTCAAACTCAAACTCAAACTCAAACTCAAACTCAAACTCGAACTCGAACTCGAACTCAAATTGCAATTCCAATTCCAATTCCAATACAAATCCAAATCCAAATTCAAACTCAAACTCAATGCTTTATTTGAATTTCTATCAGTTACAGCAGCAACGTTAGAGTATAACTATAAATCACCATCAATGAACTCCAAAATGGAAGTAAACAATCATAATATATAATACAAGAAGCATTGAATTATATGAAAACAATAAGTAATGTACGTGACGTCATTAATAAATAAAAACATTGCAAAAAGTACATACTTGTACTTCTTATCTCACCTTGCAATGTGATTACGTATCAGTATATGAACATACCATCTATTATTAAAATACAATATAATAACAACTTTTAATTACGATTCACTTTTTTTTTTTATAATTCCATTGAAAAAGTGCATTACACTTTATTTGTGTAAGAATAAGAAGAAAAAATGTATATATTATATTCAAGGTTTTTACTGATAACTGATAACATTGTTAATCGCGTGTTAAGGATCTTTGCCTTAGTGGCAATGATAATAGTAAGGGAAAATTAAAATTGTTTAATTAAATAATTAATTTTATAATTGATAAAAATTTATATTCAGAGTAATGTAGTTAAAAAAAAATACAAAATTTCTGGTCCAGTTCATAGATTTTAATATTATTATTTTTTTAGTATATCTACTTCAATTTAACTTAAATTGCATTAAGTTATATGATTGTTTTAGTTTAATTATAGCATTTTTTTAAAGTTTGGGAGTGTTTTGACTTTTCCATTCTGTTAATTATAGCCTTATCAAACACAATGTAATTAAGTAAAAAATCGAACAAATGAATGAAATAAAAAATATCAAATAACTTTTGATAATTACTTATTTTTAATTATGTTATAAATGTAAATTGTAAGCTGTATCCATTTGCTGTAGGCATTTTCTCTGAAATTTAATAGTTAACCTTTTAACGCCAGTTTCAAATTATAATATGGTAAAAACTACTTATGATAAAGTTATTCATGACAGGAGAGCAATAAATTGAAATTAACATAAGGCACTAAGAAAATGGATTTGAAAATAATAATAAAATCATTATTTAAAAAAATTTCAGGTTGACCCTTCATTTTTTTTTTTTTTTTTTTTTAATACAGCAACGAAGAATTGTTTTTTTATTCTTAAGATGAATGTGAAAATAAATATGCATTTTCTGCTTTTGCAACTTTTAGTCAAATTTCAAATTAACTTAAGTGGGAGATATTATGTATGTACAAGTAATTTTCCATTCCTTTATGATTCATTTTCAATACTTTAATTCTTTTTAAATTTTTATTTCTTAACGTTTACAAATTAAAATGCTTTTTAGAAACGATTTGAAAAATACATATTAAAAATATTTATTTATTGTAATAAATTAATAATCTTCAAGTAAAAATAAATATGATGATCCTTTTTATTTTTTATTATTATTGTAGCTTTAAGGTTAAACAAAATTTTCAATGTATTTTAAAATATAAAATGTTAAACAAACGTTGTAGTACATTTATTATACCATCGTTAAGAGTTGAGGAAGAGAGAGAGAGAGAGAGAGAGAGAGAGAGAGAGAGAGAGAGAGAGAGAGAGAGAGAGAGAGAGAGAGAGAGAGAGAATATTAAATAAAAAAATTGTTAGAAAAGAGAGGTAGCCAAAAAGTTTTTATATATTATAAAAACGTTAAATTCTCATCGTGAATTTTTTTTCTGGTTGAGTGATTTCATTCAAGCTTTCCTGGTGTGTGACGTTTACATCTTTGCCCGGCCTTGACCCTGGTGCTCACAGTGAGTCACTAATCTTCAATATACCGTCAAATCATACGATTATCTGGGCCAAATCTCATTTATATTATAAATTACTTTTATATGTGTGAGTGGGTGGCAAATAAACTGTTTAATGATTTAAATTAATCTTAGTAATTTTGTTCCCGCAAAAATTTCTTCGTCTTTATATATCAAGGCTATAATTTTAGCAACTCAATTTATTAAAACTGCACATGTAAATCACAATCCAGCATTTCCAATCAATTATTTAACATAAAAAATCACCATCCCCCGTAAGCTGCAACGCTAACTAACTAGTTAAACCGTACTTATAAGTTGTTATTTTGATTGTTGCAACAATAAAAAAAAAAAAAAAAAAAAAAGATAACTACGGTTTAACTAGAGGTTATAGCTTACAGCCCCATTTATATTAATCATTTTTTTAAATCTAAAGTCAAGAAGTTCAAACCATAAAATATTTTATTGTCGACATAATTTTATGTAACATAAAAACAATAGGTTTTAACTGTGAATTCATACATTGGAAAGTAATATATTTCAATGTAATCAGATTCTGTTGCAATTAAATATATTACAAAGCTTGCACAACCCTTAAAAAATTTAAAGGTCAAAACTAATTTTTAATATGTTGCAAACAAAAGCAGCGATGTAAAAACTCTGTACTGATATAAAAAACTATAAAAACAATTATACATATTATCATAGAAAGAAATGCAACGTCCTGTCAAAGAACTTTTGAAAATTCATATATTTTTAATTTAATATTATTATGATTGACATATAAATGGACCATTTATATAAAAGTCAAGTTCTACAATACTTAAGTGCGATATATAGGGTCTATGCATTCATGTTAAAGTCGACGCAATAACATGGGTGGCATAAGAAAATAACTCATTTTGCCAGTTTAAAAACACCATGCAATATTTTTGAGAGCATCGATGCTGTAAATATGTTGAATTAGTATCTCAAGTATATATATGTGAGAAAAATAACAATAACAAAAATTTAACGTATTTCCCAAAGAAAATTACCTAAAGCGAAGTTTGTCCTATGCTCAGTTAAGTTGTTCACTACTCCAGTATGGCCTCCAAGCGCACTAAATATGACGTCATCCGCATACACCCTATGTAGATATTTCAAGTATTAAAAGAAAATACAAAATTATTATTGCCTTCTTTGTAATGCATCAATTTGAGCACTGATTTTTCATAATTGCAAAAGTAACGTTATATAAAAGACTGTAACCGTATATATGCAAATGAAGTACATTATTGACTCATACATATTGTACTTATTATTCATATACATTGATTTAAGTAACTATGTCAGAAAAAAGGTGTTTATGTAAAAAATGTAAATTTGTATAAAAGTTTATTGTTTTTCTTACATCATGGTGTGTTTTTTTTTCCTATTTATTGTTTAGCGTGATCGTAATAGCAATATATAGTTAGTACGACTTGTATTAGAAAACTCTTTAATTCTTTTGAATTTACTGTTAGTAGTTCTCAATGCTTTTCTTATGAAGAAACACATTTTTAAAGAGTTAGCTTGTAATATTGAAAATTTTATATAATAAAAGTCATTCATTCATTATATACGGTAATCTAATTATGATATGAGTTCAAAATGAGGAATGAGGGTGACTACAAAAAAATTTTAGGGGTTCATTTTATATATAAAATTGTGGAGACTGAATGTTCAGTTCTTACACCTATTTCTGAGCAACTGAAGTTTTTAAGTTACCGCACATGTTTTATTTTTTTCTGTGTACCTTATTCTAAAGAGGACATTGTCCTGAATCGATACATATGTCAATTTCTAATTTTTGAGTCGCAAAATGTCGTCTATTATGTTTTTCTCTGGTCCATTCCTTTAATCGATGAACAATATCAATAACATCTATAATATTATTTGGATTTGATGTTTGTTACTGTATTACATTATAATTATACATATTTATACCACAATGCCACCTGTAGGATATATATAAAACAACAACACCATAAACATAATTTGATTAATGCTATAATTTAATAATAAATACACAATAGAAAAAAATTGTATATCATAAATCTTTCACTTTTTAAGTATATTTGATATTATAAGTGACGGGATAATTTATTTACTTGCAAATAATAAAGTTATGTTCGCACCTGAGTATAATTTATCTGCCAAATTTTGTTGATGTGATGAATCACGTCATTTTTGAACTTGCTATAACATACCACGTGACCTTAATTTCAAATAATTTAACGTGTTTATTTATATTTCTTAGAATTAGTCATTATTTCAAGGTATATTTTTTTCTTTTCCAACTCTATTCTGTTTATTTGTTTTATAATTTATGTTTGTAATAAGGTAAGCTATTAAAATTGTTGATTTTGAAATTTTTATAAAAAGACATAAATAGTATACATTGATGCATATTTCTGTTTCTTTATTGATCATAATATCATAATACCAATTGGTACATAGTGATTACAAAAATATTTATAAAGGAGGTACAGTATTTCATAATAGTTCCAGTCATCATAATTAATATAAAATTTGTGCAAAATACGTCAGGAAAACGCAGATCAATGTACACTCCCCCCGAATAAATCTGACCGGTCGCGTTGAAGTTTCCTCATATATTTAACATTTGGAGACTTGAATGCTGCGGTCAGATTTATTCGGAGGGAGTGTTCTTGCTTCGGCAGCACATATACTAAAATTGGAACGATACAGAGAAGAATGCGTAAGAATGACACGCAAAATCGTAAAGCGTTAAAAAAAATCAATTAATTAATTGCAGTATATATATATATTTTGAAATTATAGTTGAATTTCACCACTAATTTTCAATTACAATGTTTTATTTCTAAAGACATCTTTTTTAAAGAAGCTCAAAATTTAAGCTTTAAATATTGATATGCATTTTTTTTATTATTATATTATTACTCTATAAACATGTTTGATGCTAACGACGCAATAAACAGTTTATTTTTAATGTAACTAAAATAGGATCTTCATATATTGTATAGATTTTACAAGAGTAATTGAAGTGTTGCAAAATATTACTATATTACTTTTATTGCAATCTATTTGTTTACATTTTTATATAACGTTGCACGAGCTGAAAATTAAGCTGTCATTTCTCTCTCTCTCTCTCTCTCTCTCTCTCTCTCTCTCTCTCTCTCTCTCTCTCTCTCTCTCTCTCTCTCTCTCTCTCTCTCTTACCATCTCATTCTCACATCAAACAACACAGTTTCACAATTCCGGATTTTCCGAGTTTTTTCCTCTCTTCTATCCACTAGAAACACAAATAAGAAATAAAAAAAGCTAATTTAATTCTTATACAAGATGACTCGCACAAAAATGATCACAATTTGTGGTTTTTGAGACTTCAATTTCTTTGTTATGTTATACTAACTTGTGGAATGATGAAATCTCTCTCTCTCTCTCTCTCTCTCTCTCTCCTTAGTTAACAATCAACCGGCGAAGCAAATTTCACTGTCAGACAATTTTTTTTTATTTTTTTTTTAAAACTAAAAACATTTTGATAGGCCTTGCTTATATGTAGTAGAGAAAATTGACCTTGATACTGATTAATTTTTTTTTTTTTTTTTTTTTTTTTTTTTACTATTTACTTTTGATTTAATTTTAAACATTTTTGTTATACATTTTTTCATAACATTTTTTCATTGTATAATTTAAAAGAAGAACGTAAAAGGGTATATATTAAATAAGGACAGAAACTACTTTTTGAAAATAAAATTAAAACCACATAATATATACTTTATCATCTATGTAAAATTTAAATGTCCATAAATTATTAATAGTAATATTATTTAGTAGTTTATTTTAAGTGATGATAACACGGTGCAATTTTTTCATATTGTAATAAAATTGAATATATATAATTTACGTACGCAAATCAATAATAACTTTTCATAACGTATACTACAGGTCTTAAAGGCGTAGAACACCTTGAACAAAAAAGTTGGGTTATATCCTAACAAACCTGAAAATCAACGTTGATTTGGCCGGAGTCATTGATTTCTAATTTATTTTCCATTCACAAAATTGCACGAGCGGTCACTGACGTCACAGCTCACCTTGTCCACGTGCGCGTCAAACAAGTGAGCTGTGATGCCAATGATCACTCGCACCATTTTGTTAATGGAAAATAAATTAGAAATCAATGACTCCGGCCAAATCAACGTTGATTTTCAGGTTTGTTAGGACATTACCCAACTTTTTTGTTCAAGGTGTTCTACGCCTTTAAGTTTTTTGTTTTTTTGTTTTTTAAGTTTTGAATGCAGTTTTAATTAAAATTTATGTCATTGGTATTATTTTGTTATTTTACATCTTTATCTATAAAGAATCGTGTTCTCTCTGTCTCTGTCTTTATATAGCAGTGATAAAATTTTCACTTTTAATGTTTGGCTTCCGTAATCAATTTTTAAGAAATAATACTTTAGTTAAATCATATAATAATAAAATTTGTAATATTTTAAGCATACAAAAAGCAAATAAAAATATAATTGAACGAGTTTAAATTAATATAATAATCAGGGTAATTATATTTAACAAAAAATCTTAGTCACCTGCGTCTGATGGGAAAAACGAAGTAATTATTAGAAGCTATTTTAATTACAGTTAATAATTAATATTTAACCAGAGCACCTCTAATTGTTACTTTGATATAATCAGTTTAAATGAAAGAAAAAGTAATTTTACTTTCAAAATTGACTTATTTTATTTTATATTGGCTATATGACGTGACGATGAGCTCTTGCTTACAGTTGACTGATGCGTACGAATATCATGTGGTTCCGGTACTATCATGTGGTTCCGGTAATAGAGGGCTTCAATCTTTCACCTTAGCGAGTGTATTATATAGTTAACAGATTAATGTTTTATTATAAGTAATTATATCTGCTAAAAGTTATAACTATATAGTAGAATAAAATCAAAATACACGTTTGGTGGTTACAACTTTCATTATTATTATTATTTTTTTTAATGTACGTATAATTGTTTTAAATTTTGAGCATTATACTAAAAGCCTCAACTTATCATATTATTTCTGTTATATGATTTTAAATGTATTTTTTGTGCAATATAGTTTTAATAATATTAATTGCACACCATCTAAAAAAAAAAAAAAAAAAAAAAAAAACGAAAAACGAAAAACGAAACGAAACGAAAAAAACTTGTAAATGCGGGTAAATTTAATACAAAATAAAAACACTACATCGTATAAACCTGCCAAAAGGTGGTTTAACCATGGGTTTAACTAATAGTATAACATTGACCAGTATGGGAAAAATGTTACTAATTTTCCAAAATAACAAAAATAGTTGTGGTTTTCGCAGGTTAAAATGAGAGTGAGATAAAACCCGATAAAATTAATAGAAATACATCCTTTTTTTTTATAAAAAGAAAAAAACTTGCGTTTGTTCTATTCTCTCTGTTCTGCTCACGAATGGCGCTAGCGTGCAATACAATTCAACCACCATACAAGATCCAATTATTTAAATTATTATGACAATCTTAAATTTGAAAAAGAAAATTTCCAATAGTTTAATATTTATGATTATACTTGTTGATATAACTTTCACAAGCATATATACATATAAAAATTAAAAGGAGTACATCGGTATTTATCATATAACATAATCATTAAAAATATAAAATCTGTCTATATATATAAGTGACATTAATTTAAAGATAAAATAAATATTATTCCAACTCCAACATCATCGGTATACATATCAAAATTCATAGAAAGTTTTTTTTTATTATTTTTTAAACTTTCGTAAATCAAAATAATAATAAAAAAAATCAGGTATTTACAGTAAAAAGGGTCAGTTCAGAAAAAAATGAAGAGTTAAATTTAAACATGTTTTAATTAGTTTAATATACATAAAAAAAATATTAAGAACGCGTGCGTATAAGTAATGTTAATGTAAAGTTAATTATTTTTGTTTCTTGTACTTTTCCTTTTACTTTCATGCTACTTAAATAAATACTGGCTATTTTTTATTTACTTGTGGTCCAATTTTTATATTTAATACTGGCAGTAATAGCAAGAAATAAAGTGTATAGAAGTCCTAACTTTGGTAGTTTGGGAGATGTTATCTTTCTCTTTCTCCCTGTTTCTCTGTCTCTGTCTCTGTCTGTCTCTGTCTCTGTCTCTGTCTCTGTCTCTGTCTCTGTCTCTGTCTCTGTCTCTGTCTCTGTCTCTGTCTCTGTCTCTGTCTCTGTCTCTGTCTCTGTCTCTGTCTCTGTCTCTGTCTCTGTCTCTGTCTCTGTCTCTGTCTCTGTCTCTGTCTCTGTCTCTGTCTCTGTCTCTGTCTCTGTCTCTGTCTCTGTCTCTGTCTCTGTCTCTGTCTCTAGATCTAGCTCTATAATATTATTTCTCTTTTATCATTACATTAAAATAATGCTATATTTTCTGACAAAAAAACACTTAAAAAAACTACATACTTTGTACATTTTTATATTATTTTAGATCAAAAGATCTTACATTGGGTAAAAAAAAAGTAACGACGTCTGCCTGGACCTGACTCACTGATCATTTAGCACTTGCAATGAGACTTGTTCTGGGTCACGTGTGGGTCATCTGAGTCATGATTTTAGTGTTGTGTCAACTTTTAAGTTCATAGTGTGAAATATTTTAATGTCAACATAATTTTATTTTATATAACAGAACAGCATTACGTTGAAATGCGCAGTTAAAACTCAATGGTTTTAAAAGACACAAAATATGCTCCAATATAAATATTTCAGTGTAAAATAGCTATCGGGAATTTAGTAAGTAATGACCTGATAGTGGTTAGAATATTCTTATACTATAACAAAATAAATACGTAATAATTATGCTTACCCTCACGCGTAACTAACTAATTATAGTTAAACCGTAGTTAAGTTGTTATTTTGATTGTTGCAACAATTTTAAAAAGATAACTGCATGGAAAAAAATACTTGAGGCAGGTATTAAATCCTATAAATGCAATAGGTAGACATATAACCTAGAACATAGGTATTAATGTACTACAATACTACCTAATGCAGGTGCAATTCTTATACTACAAAGTGACTTACTTCAGATTAAGAGGTATTGTAGTTTATATTATAACTAACTGTTCCAAATTAAAGTGTACCTATTGAAAAATACAGGATTCTTGTACATTTCTCCCAATACTAGATCTAGCGGATACAGTGTAATTAACTACTGTATGTAAAGTCAACTGTGATTGGCTGGTAAATTTATAACACGCTCTCTGATTGGTTTAGCACCGTGGATACAGCTTTTGGCGGGAACGACCTTGTTTTGGCCAGAGTGTACCTGCCATAGGTAGTAATTTTTTTCCGTGTTTATAAGGTTTAACTAGAGGTTGCAGCGTACGCTTATTTTCAGCAAAAAATTTCTTATGTATTTATGTAATACTTTTTTGTTATGCTTTATTGTACAATTTATTGTATATGTTCTACACCAGTATTAATATTATATGCTATTCTAAAACTAATAAAAGTTATGCTATCAGCTATCATAACATAATACTTAAATACATTATAAATAACAACATGTATGAATTTCTATATAACAGCGCTGGAACAAGTTGCAGTAATATATACAACAAAAATAATTGAAAACATAAAGTATATTATTGTTGTTATTTTTCACAATTTTGTTATCTTATTGGAGTGGTACTGATGACGTTATAAAATGTAAGTGACCACTGACAATAACAATATCACGTATTCCACACACGGTATGCATTGTTACGCCTGTATGCTTTACAATAGTAAAATATAATTCTATACAGTGGTTAACGCCCTCTTTGTTATTTAAAATCTCTATGATGAGAGAGAGAGAGAGAGAGAGAGAGAGAGATGACAACAATATATATGTCAATATATAATACATTATATTAATTTTCAACATTGTCAAAGATAAGCCAAAAAATATTGGTGCCACATGCTTTATATGACAACAGTATGATAGAGATTTATATATTGATTGATTACTTTTAACTATAGATGCCAGAGAAATATAATATATTGGAAAGTATATTATATACCATATGTTTATTATTTTCATTCATTCTTTGTTATCAAAAATATAATATGAAAACAGATAAACTTCTGCTTAATTTTTTTTTTTTTTTTTTTTTTTTAGTTATGTGTAATCATTGAAAAATGAGAAATAATTGATAGGAAGTAACAAGAAATTCTGCAAGTTTAATCAAGTTTAATGAACAGAAGGAAGAGACTAACTTTTTTAGCTTATGTGTTTTACTGCAGTGTTAATTTTCACCACTCAAAAATAGTAAGCTTTAATGGAAAGTCGCCCTATTTTATCAATATACTAAACCATCCTGAGAAGGTCAAGTGCTTGTGAATAAACCCTCAACACCAAAATATTTTGTTGTAGAAGTGTATACCAATAATGAACAGAATAATTTAAGCATTAAATGCAAATGAAAGCAAAAAGATAAACATTAAATCACTACCTATAAATGAGTTATTATTATTTTCTATATACCTTGAAATTCGATATTTTCAATTTGTGACTTCAGAATTTCGATTTACATTTTAATCCATATACTCCATACATAATAATTTAATTTAAGGGAGTAGGGTACCGACCTTATATCTCAAAAACTAAAAGTGTTTTGGGTCTAAATTTGGTGTTATTTAATACGGTAGGGTTACACCTAGCCGTAATAAAACTTTCATGTTTGACCGTCCCGAAAAAAAGTTATTGAAATTAACATTGGGCCTTTAGGCTTAAAATTTCAAAAAATCATATAAAATTAAATTGCACAGTGACCCCCCCCCCCCCCCCAATTTTTATATATTTGAAATTGTCTCAAGCTGAAGTATCATTGTGTAAAAGTTCAGATTTTTTTGACGAGAAAAGTTTGAGTCTAATGGCCGACGTCGGTCCCCTACTCCCTTAATTAAAAATAATATTAAAGCATGATGCGTAAAAATGTAAAACAATTCACTACGCAAAATAATAACTAGCCTAATTAAACCCATACACCTCCTTTTTTTTTTTTTTTTTTTTTTTAATAATAGTTTTGTAAAAGTAGTACAAAATATTACAAAATTAAATTATTACTACCATATTTGTTTCTACTGGATAACTCATAATTATTTTAAAATATAACATGAGTTTATATAATTTATATTACGTAAAAAAAAGTGATGTTGATATTACTTGACATTATTTTAAAACTACAGTTCGTTGCATTATACAAACATTATACATACATACAGCAATACATTTACCTTATTCAGCATTTAACAATTTGTGTAGTAATTTGTAATTAAATACCAGAAAAGGACATCGCAATATTATTTATATATACTTTTTGTCATACATTCTTTTGTCGGTATATAGTTCCTACTTGCAACTTCTTTCTCTGGTTTATGTTTAATGGATCATCCATGTATAAGCAACTTCGTTAAGACATTTTGAAAAATGTTTTTATTTATGGTCAGTTCAAACGGATAAACTATATTTTAAATAATTTAATAAATAATAATAAAATAAATTATTATTAAAGAAATAAGGTTTTTTAAAATCTTGTAAAGACTCGTCAATGTAAAAGTTTACTCTAAATACCTTATAACTATAAACTGTAGCCCCGTAGTAGTAATCAGAAACTTCAATTTATGCAACCCGCATAACATTTTCATACTAATTTTTGTATGTTTCTGACTTCATAAACATGAATTTTCACGCAAATTGCATACTTTACAGTTTTTTCATGCTCTCTCGTGAGGGCTACATTAATTAACATCCTGGTAAAAATTGTCATCAATTTTGAAGATCCTGTTTCGTGTTTATTCATTATAAAACACATGTTGTTTTATGTATGGTCTATGGCTTTAAATATAATAATTCTCATTTATATATACAGCTAAAAATTAAAGGGGAAAACTAACAACCCGTATACATTAATATAAGGACAAATATTAATACGTAATAATTATGCTAGCTCAATGCAGGAACATAACAACATAATTTATGCTATAGTGATTATTGATTATACTACAGAACATAATAGTTAAGATGTTCGGCATTAATTACTTATGTTATTATACAAAATATAGGAACAGGTATATTTTAATGCAGCATAAATTACGTAATTTATTTTTTACATGTAGATAGAAGAAATTACATAATTTATGCTATGCTTGTATCACATAGCATAAATGCTACTCATTTGGAGTTGTATAAATAATTCTGAAGTACGTATTAAGTTTTGAATTGTACAGTAATATAGCATAAATTATATAATGATGCTGAATCGGGTTTCCATAATTAATTATTAGAGCATTGATTATCGTCCGCGATAATAATGTTAAAGGTTAAACAGTATTGAAATAAGGAATTTTAAAACATATGTATATAATTTTTGATTAACTAGTAAGATTCCTAGAATAATAATAATTTTTTTATACATATTTTAAAGTGTTATTAATATATCATATTTATACGTTTTGTAATATATAAGAAAAATATCATTAACGTTTTTATTCTTAACGTATTAAGTTTGCTGTTCCCTCTATTTTCTGTGTACAATGCACTGATTTTGCGCACATGTTAATATTTGTGGGACACTTGGTGGTTTTGCGTATTCAGCTCGCGTTCTATTCATATCTGACGTAATTCAAGATATAAATATAAGAGATATAATCTAAACTAACTCAATTCTACCTTATATTAAGTCTAAATTATCTCTCTTTTTTAAACTTTTAGGGATTCCCTATATAATTTAAATATGCATTAAATGCATTTGCATAATTTGTAAGTTATATTCATTTAGGTTTATTTTTAATGTAAATTATATAGAAATTTGAACTTTAATAATATTGTTTTTAAGTAGAATACAATGCCAAGAATATAAATGTGTAACAGCTGATATGTGGTAAATATTTTTATTTTTTATATATATATTTTTTTATACCAAGTTTTTTGTTTGTGGTTTCAAAATATTTGTAATAATAAATATGTCTAATGAAATGCATAAAGTGCAATATTTCTTCTTAATGTAACAATAACAATCATTTTAAAGAATTTTTTTTTATTAAAATTTTTTTTTTGCCATATTGTGTTATCGTGCTATACACCAATCCCTCTGTTATCATCATAACTTGAATCATATTTTGAGAAGTGTATTGGGTGATTTCATATGTTAGTTTTGTGATTTTACACCGTCATTAAATTGGAAAATACATATTGTAGCATTGAAAGAATTTTAAGAAAATAATAACGTTATTTTCTTTTACTTTTCTAAGTGTTTGTTCTATCTCATTTTTAGTATTATACATGAAAGCCAATAAAACTAGCCAAATTCCTTTTCAATGTCAGTTTACTGCTTATATAACATGGTGTAACACGAAAGCCAAACCCTTTCAATAATTACAACCTTTGATTTCATTTTTTATTTTAGAGAAACCAATAGTTGATATTAGTTATCATATAATTAAAGAGAGAGAAAAAAATGAACGTCAAATTTTACAGAAGTAAAATTTCAGACCTTTGTTATTTATAAATTTTCATCGTGGCCCCACAACATTTTCAATTTGGATTTTAAAATCATAAGTATGCTTAAAATCAGATTTTCTCTACATGGATAAAGTTAAATTACCAAAGTACCCTATTTTTAGCCTTAGTAAAATTTTATATCACATATAGTGGTTGTAAAAAGTATTGTAGAAATTAAATATGAGCAAAAAAAAAAAAAAAAAAAAAAAAAAAAAAACGCATAAAAAACTCTTATATGGAGAGAGTATAACCGAGAATGGATTTTTAATTTGATATAATATGATTGCTAAAGGCGAAAAAAAAGTCAAAACAAAAATAATTTTCTGTTTGATTGAAACACAATAAAATAAAATATATATTGACGTCAATTACTGCTGACATTAATCAAAAAATTTCTATATCTTTTTTTTTTTTTTTTTTTTTTTTGCTGAGTTGGAATGGAGAGCAGAAGACAGGTAGCCGGAGCTCATGACAACCTAATGTCAAGGTCAGGTCAGGCTTTCTCTTTAAAAACGTCTCATCATCATCTCTTACTATACTACGTATTGAAGTATATAAGCGAGAGATATATAGCATATGACACTGCATGCATTATAACGGTTGTGTATGTCGTAACATTCATATAATGAGTTTAGTTTATTAAATTAATAACAACAATTTAAACAAAATTCCAGCAAAGAAATAAAAAATAGGTTGTATACGCATAACATCATACTGACTACGCTTCAACGCCATATTGGAGTAATGAATAGCATAGGACAAACGTGATTATTTGTTATTTTATTTGGAAAATTAGCTAATTTTTTTGTCATTATTATTTTTCTCGTATACACATATAAAGTAACAAATTCATACAACTACTATTTAAATAGATCGTCACTCTTAAAAAATATATATGGCGAAATGTTATACGTAGGTTAAAAAATATTTAATGTATTTTTATATTATCGTAATATTTCATCTCATATGTAATGTTGTCTAAATTCAATTAACAGTTTAATTGAAATTGTTAATAATGACAATTATACCGCAATGTTAAGAAATCATCTCGATATCACTCATACCTTAAGTATTAATCATATAAATATAATATTTTTTTCTTAGTACCGTAGTATACTCTACTTATTTACATATAATATTATTATATTTTTATACCTTCAAGATAAAATTTCAAAACTTTTTTTATTCTTTTATAAAATATAATTGAAAATCTTAATACACTGGCTTTATATTGTAAAGTGTCTTATAAGGATATTTTCTTTTACATAGGGTCATTATATTTACCTTAACTGCTTTTGAATATTACTTAAATGAAAAAGCACTAAATGAAAAATATGTCCATATAAAATGCAACTTCTCTCTCTCTCTCTCTCTCTCTCTCTCTCTCTCTCTCTATCGCTTCCAGTACAATGAAAATTTTATAATTTCTTTGAATTTAATACCAAATAAAGTAAAATTATTTAAAAATATAATGCATTAATGACGTAATGTACTTTACATACAACAATTACAATTATGTGTAACCATTTGGAGGAGGGGAATATTGTTATTTTTTGTATTATCTGAAAATAAACTCGTTTTATGTCAAGAAAAAATCAACTGTTGATTTGAGTTTGAAAACTTTTGCATAGAAACAAAGTATGATTTTCTGAGTATTTTCAATACTATTTTTATTGTGTTAAAAATATTATATACATTAAACCAGCCAAAATATATATCATCCAGTATAAGTAATTGACAATTTAATGTAACTCACAAAGAGTATTAATGTAGTTTCAACATAATAGAAAAAAATATATCACTTTTTTTTCTTTTGCCATATTGGGTTATTGTGCTACACCTATCCCAGTCCCAGTCAAGACAGTGTCTTATCGACAGGTAAGGACTTTCCAATTAATGTAAAAGCACACACGGGCCAGCCACGGCCTAAGTACACAGCACAGCATTTGCCATGACAGTCTAGAGAAACCGTGGAAACTTCTAGGTAGGCTGGCTGATTATTCTAAAAGTACACTCAAAATGCGCAATTCAATAAAAAGTTCAACATTTTGTAATAATCTTTTCGTTCTAGAACATTGATATGCAACGTTACTATTCCATATGTTCCAAAATAAAGGAAAATTAATTAATTTAGGATATATAGTGGCATGTATATGAGCAAATGTATTTTTACAATTGAGAATTTTAACTAATAGTTTGTT